>PVKP010001184.1:0-155026 GCA_004027715.1 Plecturocebus donacophilus
GCTAGAGGAAGAGGACTGACTCACGGTGTTAGGCACTGATGTTGGGGGCCACCCGGGTACCTGGTGGACCGAATCTGAAGGTAGCTGGCTTCTTCCTTATGCAGAATCCCAGCCTCTTCCACTGGCCCACTCTACCCAGTTTCATTATTACTGACAGGGAGACCAGACCCTTGGTTTGATTCCATAGAATATCAGAGCTAGAAAGAACTGAGAGGATCTCTAATCCCTTTGTTTTATAGATAAACAAACTGAGGCCAGCAGAGAGAAATGACATGAGCAAGATACTTACCTAGTGGCAGAGCCAGGATGAGAAGAATCCCAGTCTCTTGGGCCAGAGTGTAGGTTTTCGTAGAGATAAAGAGTAGAATCTGTGAAGCCAGTGGGGCTGGGGGAGTGGGTGGTTGGCCTAGGTGGTTTCCAAAGCCCCTTGAAACTCATGTTCTGTGACTGCATCTTCCAGAGGGCTTCAGTATTTCCTTTAATAGCCAATGACCTCCTTCAAAAATTCCTTTCCTTTATTCAAGTAGGCTTAGGAGTGAGAAGCTTATTATTATCCAGAGTAGAGGCTGAGGAATTGAAGAAGCTTCAGAGATGGATCATCTGTTCCTAACAGAGGTGTTAGAAACGGTGCCCAACACCAGCGTTTCCACATCTTCTGATGTGAAGCTGTAGACGACTGAGGCCATAATAGAAGGTGCCTTTCCAACGGAAGGGATTCTATGGAGGCCATTTATCTTTAAGGAGAGTTAACCAAATAGAAACCAAATCGGTAAATAGTAAACCATTTTTTTTCTTCTTCTTTTTTTTGAGTCAGAGTCTCACTCTGTCACCCAGGCTGGAGTATGCAGTGGCGTGATCTTGGATCACTCCAACCTCCATCTCCCAGGTTCAAGCAGTTCTCTGCCTCAGCCTCCCAAATAGCTGAAATTACAGGCACCTGCCACCATGCCTGGCTAATTTTTTTTTGTATTTTTAGTAGAGTCGGGGTTTCACCATGTTGGCCAGGCTGGTGTTGAATTCCTGAGGTTGTGATCCACCCGCCTCAGCCTCCCAAAGTGCTGGGATTACAGGCATGCACCACTGTGCTGGGCCTTTTTCTTCTTCTTTTTAATTATTTTTTTAGAGATGGGGTCTTGCTCTTGCCCAGGCTAGGGTGCAGTGGTGTGATCATAGTTCACTGCAACCTCAACCTCCTAGGCTCAAGTCATCCTGCTGCCTCAGCCTCCTGAGTAACTGGGACTACAGGTACACACCACCATGTCTAGTTTTTTATAGTTGCCCCAGGCTGGTCTTGAATTTCTGGCTCAAGTGCTCCTCCCACCTTGGCCTCCCAAAATGCTGGAATTACAGCCATGAGCTACCATGCCTGGCCAACACTATTGATTTAAACATCCTTGCCTCAGTGTGGCCTGGTGCAAAAATCAATAGGCTTTTGACATTTCTCTGCATTACCAAATTCTGTTCCTTAGTACTTCTTTATTACTGCCCTTCTCTGCCTAAGGGAGGAAGGTGAAGCATTTGCAGGCATGGGAGTATTCTCAGTCATGTTGTCACTATTATCTTGGCGGGCAATCTGGAAACACAGAAGGGACAGCTCTTTTAAGAAAAAGAGGAATATCTCTATTCTAGAAAGCTGATATTTTGTTTTCTGATTTCATTGTGGGAATTTGGAAAATACAGAAAAAACAAAGAAGAAAATAGACATCCACAGCCCTACCACATAATGAAAACTATGTTTGGATTTTCTCCTAGTCTTTTTTCTCCTTATGCATAAACATATATTTGAACCAATACTTACACATATTTTTCAAAATGGGATTGTACTATACTTACTATTTTCAAAAGCTGGTTTTTTTCCATGTGAAATGATGTGTTATGAACACTTTAGCTTGGAAGGACTCCATTTTAATCCATTTCTATCCATCGTAAGCAGTGGCAAGTGGTGTTGGCAGCAGCTATGGGATGGTATAAGAGAGGCTTTCAGTCCCACCAAGCTACAGGGGCAGACTTCTCGGCCACCATGGGGGACCTTCAGTCCCTCACGGCACAGGGTCCCAGACTGGTACCTGCTGTGACCTGACACCTACCTCAGTGGTTAATGATAAGGGGACGTCCCAGTGCTTGGCGCAGCCCATGTGTTTTCACTCCACTGGATCTGGTTTTGTTTCTATTTTCATCCTAACAGAAAACTCTTGTGGATGTGACTTTGGAAAATAGCAACATTAAGGATCAAATCAGAAATCTGCAGCAGACGTATGAAGCATCCATGGAGAAGCTGAGAGAGAAGCAGAGGCAGCTGGAGGTAGCACAGGTTGAAAACCAGCTGCTGAAAATGAAGGTGGAGTATTTGAGCCTAGGTTTATTTTCTGTGAAGCTTTCTCCTCTCTTCTTTTCGCCTTTGTCGTCCCATCTTCAACTTTAACATTTCCTTTTCTCCATTCTCTTCTTCATTGGATATATAAATATTTTTGAGACAGAGTCTTGCTCTGTCACCCAGGCTGGAGTGCAGTGGCGTGATCATGGCTCACTGCAACCTCCGCCTCCCAGGTTCAAGCAATTCTCATGCCTCAGCCTCCTCCCTCAGTAGCTGGAATTACAGATGTGTGCCACCATGCCCAGCTAATTTTTGTATTTTTAGTAGAGAAGGGGTTTTACCATGTTGGCCAGGCTGGTCTCGACCTCCTGACCTCAGGTAATTTGCTTGCCTTGGCCTCCCAGAGTGCTGGGATTACAGGCATGAGCTGTAGTGCTCAGCCCAGATTGAGGGTGCCCCATAAACGCCCCCATTGGGCATGCCTTTCTTGGCCCTCAGTGGCCTCAAGGGCTCTGTAGACACTCACCACGGTGCTGCTGTTATGTTACTAAGAAGACGCTTGGGATGCCCGCAGATCTGGGACTTCAGAGGCCTTGGACATCTCTCCCCTCACTGTTTAAATTTTCTTTGAGGTCCCAAGGCCTTTCTTTTGGCTTGACAATAAAGAGCTGAGGGGCACACAGCCGGTACTTGGGCTGTGACCCCTTCTCAAGAAGAAAATTGGTGGGTGACTAGAGACACTTGGGAATGCCCCATTTGGCCTCCTAGGGTGGGTGCATTCCTTAGCTGGACTTCGAAACTTCTAATGTCCTAGACACGTTAGTGCCCCTCCCAAATTTTAACTGTGGATAGACTTCCTGCCCAGTGACAGAAGTTCCACGAATGGCTCCTGAAAGGCACTTAATAAATTATATCCTGTATGAATTCCTTTTTATGTCAGTGTGTGGTTTTAAAATTTTGCTCAGCACAGACTTAGGCAGCTTTCTTTCCTCTCTCCCCTCTCCTCCCCTCTCTCCCCATCTCTTTCTTTCTTTCCTTTCTCTCTCTCTTTCTGTCTTTTCTTTTCTTTCGATGGAGTTTTGCTCTTATTGCCCAGGCTGGAGTGCAATAGTGCAATCTCGGCTCACCTCAACCTCCACCTCCTGGGTTCGGGCAATTCTCCTGCCTCAGCCTCCTGAGTAGCTGGGATTACAGGCATGCACCACCACACCTGGCTAATTTTGTGTTTTTAGTAGAGATGCGGTTTCTCCAGGTTGGTCAGGCTGGTCTCAAACTCCCGACCTCAGGTCCACCCGCCTCAGCCTTGCAAAGTGCTGGGATTACAGGTGTGAGCCACTGCACCTGTCTGATTTAGGCTATCTTATGGGGAGCATATCCATATAGTTTATTGCTCAACCAGAATATGTGAGGGAGTGAAAGGTGGTACTATTGGTAATTAAGTTGGGGAGACACACTGAGAAGTGTGGGCCCCTCCGTGAAGGCTGCCACAGGTGTGAGCTGGGTGGGGAGGAGAGACTGCCGGTGCACTGCCCGGTGTCTGCATTGCTGCCCTGGCGCTCTGCTGCCAGTTCACCTGGCCTGCCACAGCCATGGAACAGATCTCCTCTCTACGTTCACTTCTAATAGGCAGCTCTTCTTTTCCATATATTGTGTTTCTGAGTAAGTGCTACTTTGATGGGGAAAAAGTTTGTATTGCCAAAAAAGCCTGAAATGATTGATTTCTTTTTTTTCAGCTTAGGAGCTTTATTCTATCATTCATTCCACAAATACTCATTGAGTGTCTACTCTATGTGTATGTCCTGTTCAGTCCTGTTGATTCTAGAGGTGGCCTGTCACCAGCCATCTGGGGACATCATTAGGCTGCTTCCCTGGAGTCCAGACCTCTAACTATAGCCCACAGTTGATTGCCTGTGGTAGAGACTGGTGCTGGTTTTCATCCTGATAGTGGAGTTAATAAGGTTTTTCCTACCCCTCCTCTTATTTTACTCCCCAGATTGAAAAAAAATAGCTTCAGGAACTCAGGGTATGTTACATGACCTGGATGCAGAGTGCATGGGCCTCCAGGGACAGAACCCTTGCAGCAAACTGCACATGCACTGCAAATGGAGCACGCGGCACGTAGGGTCTCTCTCAGCTGGTGATGAGCTCTGCTTAGGATTTCCCACTTTGGGACTTCTTGGAACCAACACTTACCCAATGGTGAGAAGGGAGAGGTCAAGGGCATCAGGAGAGACTTGTCACATCTTGGAAATAGACATCATCTAACCTACTGAGGCTGAAGAATGCCTCCCTTTTCCAGAGTTTAGGTCTGCAGCAAACTCAGCTCTCTGGAACAGGCATAACCTGGAAGTAGGGGAGGAGAGCAAATCTGCAGGGTAAAATCGACGGCAGGAAGTCCGTGTGTGAGGACGCAGCCTGGCAAGCAGGAGGCCCCAGCTGCCCCCAACCTAAGCCCTGCCCACCCGCAACTCCACTGACTTTTTCTCACCTCTTATGCCAGGCCTGCTTCAGCCCTGGGGTGCCAGCTTAGTGTTCCCCATGCTAGGTTGGAACGTTTCCAAAAGCAGCATTAGGAAAGTTCAAAGGTGTGGAAAGGGTGAGATTTCTTGTTTCAGCTTAGCTGGTCTTACCTAGAAACTGGCTTGGCCAATGCAACTCATGAGATTGAGTAGAGAAATAAGTTTCTACCTTTTGAAAAAGAAGTCACTCATGTGAATCATACCTTTGTCCTGATAATGCCCCCAAAATTCATGTGAAATGCCGCTTTTTATTTTTCTGTGGCTCCGCTCACCCCTCTTCCTCCCTTGCCCTGTAAGTTTTTGCTTTTCTCTCTGCTGCAGGACCCGGCGGATGGGCTCACTATCTCTGCGAGTCCCCACATGAGACGCACGGAGTGGAAGCTGCCAGTTCCCCTGGGCCCTGCAAAAGCTGTCATTCTGAAATGAATCTCTTTGTAGGTGGAATCATCCCAAGAAGCCAATGCCGAGGTGATGCGAGAGATGACCAAGAAGCTGTACAGCCAGTACCAAGAGAAGCTGCAGGAAGAACAGAGGAGGCACAGTGCGGAGAAGGAGGCTCTTCTGGTGTGTGTGTTGCAGCTGCTGTAAACTGACCAGGAATTGTTGGTTCATTATTTTTGGTGATGTTTACATGGTAGTTTCTTCTTAGAGGTGGGTTAGTGGGCTCAGCCATAGGTAAGGAATCAAGGAATTATTGATCTGCCCATTCACTCCCCTCCTCTCTTCCCCTCTACTTTTATTCATCCCCCTCCCTGCTCAGAATAGCCCCCAGTTCCTGTCTGTTAATACACACCTTTTTCTAGCTCCTCTGACAGTTTTCCAGCATCTAAGCAGGTCCTGAGCTTGCCTGCAGCTGTGCCCTCCCTCCCTCCATTTGCTTCTCTCTACCTGAAATTTCCTCCTTTCCTGTCCATGATCCTGCCTAAGCTCCGTGAAAGCCTTAAATGCCACCCTCTCCATGCATGAAGTCTCTCCCAGTCATGGAGCCAGAGTATTATCTGTCCTTAGGAAGCTCACTCTCTCTACCTCTGCCTTTACTATGGAATTCTTTTATACCTGCCATTAGACTGGGGCTGTGCTTCTCACATCTTGGCTTTTCCAGGAGATTATAAGTTCCTGAAGGCAGGGACTCCATTTCTGGCTCATCTGTGTCCTTAGAGGCTTAATACATGTGCTGATGATTGACTGTGTTTTCTTCTTAGTGGTGAGCTGATGCATTGCATTATGGGAGAAGAACCTGGGAATTCTGCATTCAATTCCAAATCTGGTCCTAATTGCCTTTATATTTCTAGCAATGACATTCTGAGTACCTACTCAATGTTATTAAACGTTTTTAGGCCTCTTTTACAACTTTTCGACATAAAGACTCAAGGGAAAAAAGAAAAAAAGAAAACTAGTGAGGTGCATTAACAAGCCACACCGTGTATCTTTATTCATAGGTAAGAACCAGAATCATGGAGGTTGAGTTCATGATCAGTGAGACACTTTCAGTTTCCAAGGTCATGTTTTAAGGAGAAATAATGATATAGCAAGGCCAGAGCTGCTTGGAGGCTGGTGAGTAGCCTCGGTACCCCATGCTTGTACTTAGGAGAGTATATTTCTTTTGCAGGAAGAAACCAATAGTTTTCTGAAAGCGATTGAAGAAGCCAATAAAAAGATGCAAGCGGCAGAGGTCAGCCTAGAGGAGAAGGACCAGAGGATTGGGGAGCTGGACAGGCTGATAGAGCGCATGGAAAAGGTAGGACATAGCGTCGGGCCTATTGCCCGCTTGCCCAAACTTTTCCCTGCAGGTCCATCCGAAGATAGGAGAAGCCCTGAATATGGATCCCTTTCACCTCCCACATTTGCAATTAAACAAACAAAAAGACAAAGCTATAAAATAAACTATACGAAAATTCAACGAAGTTCTAATTTTTCCCATGGTAACTATTTTGATGCTTTAAAAAAATACTGTGAAATTCTGTAGAAAAATTAATATTTTAGTAGCCTTACTCTGCTGGTGCCCCAGGCATGAACTTAGTTTGTCCATTGAATGATCAAGCTCTATTTAGGTGTTACCTAAATTTAGGTGTACCACAGTCCTGTTGCTTCTGGGGCATGTGTCTCAAGGGTTGGCTTTTCCTTGACACGCCAGGGACTTGGGGGAATGGAGGCCCCATCTCTCTGGGTGTGGTAAGCAGGCTGATGAGTGGAGTGGAGGAACATGGGGAAGGCAGGAACTCAGCTGGGATAATGAAGCCTGTTTAGAGAAAGGGAAGAGGCCAAGAGTTAAGTAGAAAGTAGAGGAAAAGGAGGAAGTGGTGGGAGAAAGGAAAGAGGAAAGGAGGGAAGAGAAGGAAGAGAAAGGATGGGCGACCTTTAGCACGTGACAGCTGACTTCTTGGCCTAGGAGTTCAGGGCCAAGGCTGTGGCTGGTTTCTGGGAATGGCTCCCTGGCTGCATCTGAGTTTGGAGAGAGAGGTGACCTGCCAAGACCATAACATTATTAGCACCTTGTGACTCATTCAGGATGCCAAGAATCTCCAATCTGATCATGGAGACAGAGATGGGACAGGGAGAGAAAGGTCACTGTCAAGCTTCATGTGATTCTGAGAAGAGGTCTCCTAATCCCATGGATTTTGCAACATAAGCCCCTCTGCTGTTCCCTAACAAGATGAAGTATCACCACCATGGGAACTGCATTAAGTTCAGTGCTTTGGAGCTTCAGAGCTTACCAGGTGCTTCTTTTTAGCTCTTTAGCTATTTACTTGGGAGGGAATTGGGCAAACTAAAGAGTCAATTGCAATCTCACTTCTCCTCGCTGGGAAAACAGAATCCCATCTTTTATTGAAGAGTAGATGATTGGCTTAATCAGGACGAACATTAGTGTTGACCAGAGGGGATGGTGGTAAAGTTTAGGCAACAAGGGGCCTTTCTAGAACTGGAGTGAGCTTCTTCCCACATCACTGTTCTCCTACAAGAGCGGAAGATGCCAGTTAACTCAGATGCTCTTTCTCTGGTGGCAGGTTTTCCTGCAGCATAAAGAAGGAAGGTGAGCAGGCAGCATAGCAGGGTGGTTTGGGCGAGATGCCGTCCTACAGAGAGACCACATGTAGTAGTTACCAATATAGGCTTTAGAATCAGATAGCCTGGGGGGTTGAATCTTGTGTCTCTTCCTAGCTGTTTGCAGTTACTTGATTTTTTCAAACTCTGTCTCCACTTCTGTAAAATGCTGATTATGGTACTCTTTATTCTTAGAGCTTTTGTGAGCAATAAATGAGAAAAATCCATGCCAAGTGCTAAGCATGGTTCCTCGTGTATAGTAAGAGTTCAGTCATTTGTGGCTATGACTCTTCCTTTGTTCCAGGGTTGCCTAAGTGTCTACCCTCAGAGTCAGCTTGTTTTTAACTCGACCTATTTTATGCTTATCTTCATTGTACTCTTGAGGTTTCGAAAGTTTCTTGTGTTTCCCCACGGATTTTCACATGGAGCCCTCATGTGGGATGAATGGGTGGAGCCAGGGAGCTGGTAAGGCCCGCCCTCCCTGACAGCATTTAGGGAAACAGAAAACCTTCCCCAAGTGGTGTTGGTGTCTTCTTTAGTGATTGGAAATTTATGGTCCTTTCTTTAAATCTTTCTTTCCATTTAAGCTAGAGAAAGGCTGTATTTATTTAGATGAGATTAGATAGGGCAATTTCCACTGTTTCCTTTTCAGGGATAAATCTCTGAGAGCAGGAATCTGGCCAAATCCCCGTCTCACACTACGTGAACGGCATGTCCCTCACCAGGGCTGTGGCAGCATCTGTATCCTGCTCTCTGTTTTGGATTTTGCTCAAGGACAAACCATGTGCTTTTGACCGGCTTCTCTGCCTTATATCTTAGTTTACTGTCTCTCTTTTTAAGCATTGTATTTGAAACACCTTTTTTTCTCATCAGTAAAAATCTTTCAACAAGTGTTCTCTACCAGGGACCCTACTGGGGAACAGGTAACAGTCTATGCCTTAATCTGGGCCGTGATCTCATGTGTTTACAAATGTAAGAAATAATTATGCAGTGTACACTTAAGATTTGTTGTACTTCAATTTTAAAAAACTGAATTTTGAAAGTGTGCTGTCAGACCTTGCTCTTCTTTATGACAGCTTTTTTTTTTTTTTTTTTTTTGGAGGGAGGCATTCACTTGTGAAAGCTTTTATCACTGTTATTTCAGGGCTAATGTGAAACTTTCAACCACATGGGGGTGGGAGGAACGTTCTGCTCAGGCCAGGCCATAAGATTGTGTGTTTTGCTATAGAGATTTAAAAACAGTAACAAAACCCCAGTCAAAGTTTATCTACATTTGCTATTATACATTTTTCTGTGATAATATACTCTTCCTGCTCGAGGCGGACTCCTTCCCGACACCTTTGGCCTACCTCTTGGTATATCACTGCTTACAGCTTCAAAGTTGTGGCAGTTAAATTTTCAAATATTTGCTTTGAATAATTTGGTAGAAAAGAGGTTTGGAATCTATGTAATTAGTAAGAGTTTGCTGGGTAGAATTTCTGAACACGAAGATGAGGAACGTTAGTTCTCAGAAAAGTACCTAAAGTAAAATAATCTCCCAGTGAGTGAGCAGGATTTGATCAACTTCCATTTTAAGGAAATTTGTTACGCTAACATCTGTAATATATTTTTAGTGCAATTTTGGTTCTCATGGGCACCATGTTTTTATGAATATTTTTCAGCTTTGTCCACAGAAATGATTCCAGACTCCTCCTTTTTTGGGTAAACTTCTAAATATGCTTATGTATATAGCAAGGTATACAAAATGCACAGCTTGATGCATGTATGTTTCCTACTGCTACCATAGCAAATTTCCGCAAGGTTAGTGGCTTAAAACAACACAATTGTATCATTTTACATTCCTAGAGGTCAGAAGTCCTAAAATCCAGGTATTGGCAGGGTTGGATGCCTTTTGGAAGCTCTAGAAGGGAATGCATTTCCCTGCCTTCTGTAACTTCTTAAGACCACCTGCACTCCTCAGCTTGTGCCCCCTCCTGCAGCTTCAGAGACAGTAGCAGAGCATCTTGTGGGCTCTTTCCCTCTGATTCTCACCCTGCTGCCTTCTCCTTCTAAGGGCCCAACTCTGTAACCCAGAATCTCCCCATTTTAAGGTCCTTAATTTAATCACGTCTGCAGAGTTCCTTTCTCCATGTAAGATAACACATAGGTTTTAGGAATTAGGACATGGACGTCTTTGGAGGGCCATTATTCTGACCACAACACGTTTTTACAAGTGAATACTCTTGTGTAAACAGCACTCAGGTTAGAAAAGAGGATATAGCCAGAATAACAGAGTCTCTTTTCTTAATAATTTGGAAAATAATAAAGAATTTTGCAGTATCACAAGCCAATTTAAAGTATTGATTATCATTATTTGGAACTATTAATTTTCACTGAGCCTGGGTTGATGGAATACTTTTGGAAAATAAATCTTCAATGGTTTCATTTGGGATGTTTGTCTCTGATCCATAAATATATCTATAAATACACAACAACAGATTTGGCAGTTTTGAGCCTTGTGTGGGCTTTGCTGAGCCCAAACAAGGGTTTTACACACTTGGACTTCCTAGTGCTAGAATTGTTAAATAAACATTCTCTGTTGAACTTGGGACCCATTGATTAACATATCAGTTTCTGTTTGTTTTAGGAACGTCATCAACTGCAACTTCAACTCCTAGAACATGAAACAGAAATGTCTGGGGAGATAACTGATTCTGACAAGGAAAGGTAAGATGTAATGCCTTTCGTCGTGTAATGGGTTTAGGCTGTAGACACACTGTGTATTTGTGGCCTCATTTGACCCTTGCCTTTTGGTTTGTGTGGTTGTCCCTTATTTACGGACTTAAGCATGTATAACATTGGGCTGAGAGCTTCCAATATGGAGCAAGTTTCCTTGGAAGCCTCCAGCCACATCTTGCAGACCGTGGCTGGTTGTTAGTGTAGTGACACATCAAATACTTTCACAAGTGCAAAAGTTCGGTCTATTAATGATGTCCATCACCTTGAACTCCACAGGATACACCTTGTTGATGAGAAAACTCATCAACTGTGACTAATACCCTTTGCTTTGGAAACCAATTTTGAAACATCTTTCTTTGTTTCCAAACTTTGTTTAGTAAAACGTTCCATGTCCTCTGGCTATGAGTATATTAAACCCTGCCTGGAAAACACAGTATATACTGTCTCTTCTAAAAATTAAAAGGCAGAGAGGCCATTCAGAGGTCTCTAGTGATGGAAAACAAGGTTGAGATGATTTGAGTGTTTTAGCAAGTGACTTAACCTCCCTGAGAATTGCTTGTGCAACAAGGAAATTGATCTTTAAAGGGGGAGAGGATTATGATGGTGATAACAGTGCCCATCTCACTAGGTTACTATTGTTAAGAGGACTGTTGGGCTTGCTGCCTGCCAAATAGTATGTGCTGAAAGAATACCCATTTTTCCTTCCTCATTTGCAATTTTAGAGTTTTCAAAGCTATAGGAGGCTTACTAATCTTTAACATAGTGCTGAGGCAGAGATGGGGTGCGGGAAATAGACCACCAGACTCTTCCTCCAGGGTCCAGCCCCAGCGGCCCCAGAGAACTGAAGAGTATAAGCAATGTTGGAGAATAATTTGTGCTGTTGTAAAACAAAAGTGTGAAATGTTCTGTGATGTGGCTTCCTCTATTTTGATGTAGAGAAGGTCTTTCAACTTGTTCCCATTTGCCAAAAATAAAGGATATGTAGAGCAATAATTCCAGACTTTTCGGTACTCTGCCATTGATTTCAGATATTTTGTGTTGCTGGACCCCTTCTTCCCTGCCCCCACCCCATCGAAGTAATTTACTAGATCTTCCAGTATTTTATTAACCCCAAAACAGAGAGCTTCTCATATCTGTAAATGGTGCAAAACATTCTCTCTGAGTCCCTGGAAAAGAGCTGTCCTCATATGGGATAAAACTGGTAAATGGGAACTTAAAAACTAGTCCTGTCCTCTTCTGGTTTGATAGTTTGTTGGTAATCACTGATGTAGTTTGCTGGTAATCACACTACTTTGTGTGGTCATCATACAAAGTAAGAAAAACGCAGCCTGGTATTTGATGTCTTGTTCTTGGCAGAATTTTTTCATTTTTTAAAATTTACATTCAGTTTTTACCAAAGCTTCCCCCAAAGATGCATGCTTTCTATTTTTATTTATGTGGAGATGGGCATCTCGCCATGCTGCCCAGGCTGGTCTCAATCGCCCGGCCTCAAGCAGTCCGCCTGCCTTGGCCTCTCTCAAAGTGTTGGGATTACAGGCATGAGCCGCCATGCCTGGCCCTCTTGGCAATATTCTTTAAAGCTGTGACCTATCACTACTGCTGTTGCTGCTTTGGTTCAGAGCTCATTTCCTTCTTTCTCCTATTCGTGTTAGGTATCAGCAGTTGGAGGAGGCATCAGCCAGCCTCCGTGAGCGGATCAGACACCTAGATGACATGGTGCATTGCCAGCAGAAGAAAGTCAAGCAGATGGTTGAGGAGGTAAGCATCTGGAAAAGGCCCCAGGCCTGGGATTGCTTCCTGTGGTGAGGAAACAGCCCCAGAACACATCTGCCTCACCACTCCGTTTCCTGTGGCTCACAAGCCGAGGTGCTCAGGCCACTGCCATTTAGACCCAGAGTAAGATTTCCCTACATGTCCGCCATGGACTGATGATGATGATGCCCCTAAAGGAGGGGCTTCCCCCAGTCAAAGGGTTACAGTTAAGAAAGCTGGAAAGTGCAGTTCATCAGCTCACCCACTGTCAAAGGACAGTGATCATCTGCACGGGTGCCCACAGCTCAGGACACCAAAGGGGGTTATGGGCAGGGTGAATTTAGCTGCCCGTTTCTCTCTCCTCGCACCATTCTCGTCCTTTATCCTTTTCTGGGTGTGTCTTTCATTCCCTTGTATGTTTCTCTCTTTTCTCTCCCTCCTTCCTCATCCTCTTCTCCCACTCCTGTTTCTTCTTCCTTTTCCTGTGCCACCATCCTTTCTGTCCTGTCTCTGTACCAGGAAACCAAGCTATACATTTATGGTGTGGGCATAGTTTACTGTTCTCTTTTTTCTAAATGAAAAAAAAAAACAGGTAAGTTGAACATTTCTATTTCTCTAAGAGGGAAAGAGAAATTTTTAAACTTGTGTCAATGTAATCTGCCTCTCTTGTGGTGATGTTCCAGAAAAGAAAATCAGTGCTGTGTAAAGCTAATCACATATTA
Organism: Plecturocebus donacophilus; assembly: GCA_004027715.1. Classification (NCBI taxonomy): domain Eukaryota; kingdom Metazoa; phylum Chordata; class Mammalia; order Primates; family Pitheciidae; genus Plecturocebus; species Plecturocebus donacophilus. The sequence continues at coordinate 13,068 of PVKP010001184.1, forward strand.
CTATAGTTTTCTTCTTTCTCAATTAAAAAATCTGATGGAAAAATATGATAGAAAAAGAGCAGTTAGTACTAACAGGGTTAGAAGAATTCCCTTGAGTCTAATTCTCTAACTTGCAAAGAAAAAGTTTCAATTTAGTTAAACATTTGGTTGGCAGTGGAAAAATGAAAAAGCATTTTCCTTACATTAATCACTACTTTAAAAAGTTATGTTTTATTAATGGATTATTACAATTAAAAGCATATCTATTAATCTATGTACATGACAGACACATGAAAGATTAAAAATGTATTTTATTAATCTCTTAAAATATTGGGGATATTAATGTTGGGGTTAAGGTCAGGGAATTGGGAGGTTGGGAAGGGACATCTTTTTTTGTTGTGTGTAGGATAAACACACATATTAGATAAAAGCTTGTCCGCAAGCGAGAAGTGCAGTTATACTGTGTTGAATCATGTGTATCTTATATTGGTTCACATGCAAGTTTCTGGGGAGCAGTGGAATAGCAGAGGAAGCCATGCACGCATCTTTGCAATCCTTTTGTGTATCCAGGCAGGAGCACTGCCGGTGACAGTGACGGGGAGGGAGGTCCTGCCCTGTCATCAACACTAGGTAGATGTCAGGAGTGTGTTGTCCAAGGAAGAGCATCACTTTGCCATGATTAGCATCTCGGGGAACTTTGGCTGTCCGGGAATAGTTTTTCTGCTTTTGAATTTCACACACACGAAATCTGGGGCAAGGGCATCCCTTATTTTCCCCCATGTGAGTCGCTAACTGTGGGGCATTGCATTTCTCCCACCTCACCACAGGGGGGTGTCTGTGTTGTTCTTGTTTCTAATAATAGAGAACTGTTGAACAAAACCTCTCATTGGTTGGCTTCTGATTCATTTAAATCCTTACCTGTAAGAGGTTAAGGCTATACCAGAATCAGAGACACTGCTTTTTTCTTTTTTTTATAAACGACACTTTCAAAGAAGTTTAGAATTCTCTGTTTTTTAACCTACTTCCAGAATATACCAAACATACCAATTTGAAGGGAGTAAAGGAATATACACACACACACACACACGTGCATACACACACATATGTGTGTATGTATAGGGATGCATATAAAGATCACTGTCCATGCTTTGCCTTTTTCTACCTGTGATTTCGTATCTTCCAGATAAGCTTCTCTAAGCTTTGATGTGGTCTGTGGTCTGGAAGGCCCAGTCATTGGCATGAAATCGCCAGCTAAAATTGAGGATGCCATTAGAGTTAGCACCCTAGGGGCTGGCTGGCTTTCAACAGTAAATGTAGATCACTACCACTGCCAACAACAAAAATAGAGAGAGATACTTTTTATTCCTAATAATTTTTGCTGCCTGATTTAGATAGTTTGTGTTTGCCCAGTATACTACATTAACTTATATAAGAAAAAAATGGCAGCTGGGCATGGTGGCTCATGCCTCTTATCCCCGTGTTTTGGGAGGCCAAGGTGGGTGGACCACCGGAGGTCAGGAGTTTGAGTCCAGCCTGGACACCATGGCAAATCCCTGTCTCTGCTAAAAATACAAAAATTAGCCAGGCGTGGTGGTGGGTGCCTGTTATCCCAGCTACTCTGGAGGCTGGGGCAGGAGAATCGCTTGAATTTGGGAGGCAGAAGTTGCAGTGAGCTATCGTGCCATTGCACTCCAGCCTGGGCAAGAAAAGTGAAACTCCATCTAAAAAAAAAAAAAAAACGTAGCTTAAAATTTCAATTGCTATAGCCACTCACATGAATATATTTTTTTAAAAATTAGAAACATGATCCAGGAACATGGATAGATTGACAGACGAGCACATTCAGAAGAGCAAGACCAGGTTGGAAAGGAGTTGAGAACCTGAGTAATTCAGGGAATTGGGGAAGACATGCCCAAGGAGAAATGAGAGCTGAATTCAAATCTTAGAAAATGTGAGGGAATGTGTTTTTGTTTCGTATCGTGAAGCAAGGCCAGGCAAGAGCCACTGGGTGATACTTTGAAAGAGGCAAATTGCCCCTCTTCATTCAAAACAAAACGTTTCTAGGACTGGCTGCACTGGTAAAGCATTTAGCCCTTCATCATGGGTACATTCTTTACAAAGTACGAAGTTGATTTAGAAGTTCTCTGGTGTTCCTCCACAAATTCTGTGTTCCGTAATCTGAAAGACTATGTGGAGGAAGCCTGGTAACTTTGGTTAAGTGTTCATCACACAAAGAATTCTCTATTGTTTACTATGCTGTGCCTGTTTTTAGGAGCTCAGCCTTCTCATTATGTTGCATAATGAGCAAAATCATAACTAAGTCACTTCAGATCACTTGGAGCAAATTTTGAAAAATCCAGACTACTGAATTGGTCACTTGTGAAATTAATCTGGAACTCTGACTCTAGAAGAGAAGTATGTTTTAATCTGCGAACTCTGGCTCCCCAGGCATAGAGGCAGAGCAGATGTTAGGGGCCCTTTTCCTTCCCTCACGTGGCTCTGGAAGCTGGTCTTCATCACAGCCTCACATTCCCCACGATGGGAGTCTCGTCTCCATCCATTGTTGGTATCATTTTGGCCATAATGTCTGTGAGGAAACTTAGTTTTTTAAAATGATGGGCTTCTTTTGTTTAGCCCGAAATGTCCAGGTATTACTACTGAGATCCTTGGAATCCTTAAATGTTAAGAAACGTGTTTCTTTCCACCTCAGTGGAATATCACTCTATCATAGTAATAATTAATAAAAAGTAGCTGGCCCAGGTTTTGTCATCTTTAGCTCAAAAATGACTTGATTTCCATGGTGGGAGACAGTAGGACTTGTATTGCGTAGGAAGGGCTCATGATGGGGGTGAGCCCTTTTGAAATGAAGGGTCTGTACATATCTTATGGGGTCAAGTTCAGTGAGAAAAGACAATACAAAGTGTCTTCTGTGAAATGTGGGACCAAGTACTCCTCCCTAGGCTAGGTCTTTCTATTGAATTAAGTCTCCTTGTGTCATGGATGTCAGGGGATTGGGTATCTCCCTCATCACTAGTTCTTCCAGCTGATTCTGGCTTTGATAAAAAATGAAAAACAAAACCAAAAATGCCCCACATGTACCCCGGATAGCCAGGAAATACAGAGAAATACTGAGGGATTGGAAAGAAAAAGCCCTCAAGGGGAAATTAATTCATTCATCCATGCAGCAGATACCCACCAGCACCCGCTTCATGCTGGGGCTGGGTACACAGTGGGGGGTCATGCAGACATGGGCCCTGCTGTCACGATGTTGCCTACTTGTGTCACCCGAGTTCCAGGATAGTCTTGCCCTTGGGCTTTATTATCCTGTTGAAAAGCCTTGTTGGGATTGGTCTTTGGTCTTGAGTCAAGCTACATTCTTTAGATTGCCAGGAATGGGCAATCTGGGAGAGCTGGGAGGAGTAAAAAGCAGGAGAGGATCCTGAGGCCCCTGCAAAGCCCTCTGCTCACACATCATTGAGTGTGACTTCTTCAGTCCTCAGTCTTTCACACCTCTTTACCTGCTCTCACCATGGCTCACCTGCTGCCAGCCAAAGCAGATCTCCTGCCAAGGGGAAAGTGGAGGAAAAAATAAATGATTTGCCCTCCGAGAGGGTGAGTTTACATTTTTGCCAATGGGCAGAGATATTGTTCAGCTGAATAAACAGTAATTTCTTTAGAGGTTTTTTTTTTTAAACTATTTTCCCAGTGTAGCCATTAGTCATCCTTTCATTTTATCATATCTTTCTTCTGCTTTCCCATTGCCATTTGTGATATAGGAAATGTTTCTTCCAACAGTGTCTGAAGGGAGTTTCTGTTCATTTATAGAGGAGGGATTTTCTTTAGACTTCTTTTGCTGAAACAATTGCACTCTACCCTAGTTTGCTATAAATGAGATGTTTAATAAGTGCAAAGGGACAAGGAGTTGATTTTCTCATTAGCTCTTCTCCTCCCAAGCTGCACATTAGAATCACCCCGGGGAGCTTTAAGACATGCCTGAACTTGGCAGATGGGATGGAGGCAGACTGAGTGCTGGGTTTGGTTTTGTTTTAAAAACTCTACAGGTGATTCTAATATGTAGCCCGATTGAGAATTGCTGTCCTGGATTCTCAGAGCAGTGGCCTGGCTCTCCTTGCTGGGTTTCATGTTGGTGTATTTGGCCAGTGTTCCTCAGAAGCTCCTATGCCCGAGGTTGGAAGCTAGTCTTGAACTCAGAATAGGAAGGGCTCAACAGAAAGCAAGGCAGGGAGATAGTCACCAGGGACAGGAGCACAGAAGTCAGAAAGCTGGTCCAAGTCTGTGACTCTCTGGGCACTGTCAGGGGACCTTCACTTCTTGCCAGCCCCTGGTCCTGGGAGGATTCTGTGACAGCTCACTCTTTTTACAGTTTTGTTTTAGAGACAAAGTCTTGCTCTGTTGCTCAGGCTGGAGTGCAGTGGTTCAATCATACCTTCCTGAAGTCTCCAACTCCTGGGCTTAAGTGATCCTCCCCCTTCAACCCCCCAAGTAGGTGGGACTATGGGCACGTGCACCCACACTGAGCTAATTTTTTTTTTTTTTTTAATAGAGACAGGGTTTTGCTTTGTTGCTCAGCTGGTCTTCCAACGCCTGGCCTCTAGCAGTCTTCCCATCTTGGCCTCTTAAAGTGTTGGGATTACAGACGGGAGCCACTGCACCTGGCCTGACAGCCTGCTCTTAACAGCTGCACTGGCCTGATGGTATCCAGATAATACAGACTTCTCAAAGGCTGTTTAGATCCATCTAGAGAGATGTTACTAAGATGGGATGAGGTACACTTGTTAAATAGATGATAGAAACTTAAAGGGACAGAATCCAATCCACCTAAGTCCTTGAAAGCTGGGAACCTACCACTAGTAGAGACTAAGAGTGATTGTCAAAGATCTTCTTCCAACTGTCCATGTATGCACGTGTCTGCCTTGCCCTGGTTTAAATTACTCACTTCTGTCTATATAGAAGACGTTACACTTGGCCACACTGCACCCATTTAGAAAGAGAAGAAAAATATATCTTGGTGAAATAATTATGTTAACAATGACCACTTCTCAAGTTCAAGACAAAGCAGAATATTATTGTGATTCCTAAGGAATGATTTTGAAAGTATTTAATGGTCATCTCTTAGATTTTTTAAAGAGTGGTGCTATAGTCATAATGCAGCAGTTCCTTGGGGAAACAAACTGGATCTGGAGAATAGAGGTGCAATAATTCTTGAGAGAGTTGAGGCTTTGAGTATCTGGCTCTTTAGCCAGTTGGTCAAACAAGGCTTCACATTACTAGTCCCTAAATCCACATGCTCCTGTAGTTAGAGACCTTTATGTGCATACGATGAGAGATGGCCTAGAAAGAGAGCAATGAGCATTGACTTTAGCATCAGACAGACCTGCATCGACTATTGTGGACCTTTGAAAAGTTATTACTTTCCTTGTCTATAAAATGGAGCTAATAATCATATATACCCCAGTTTTTGTAAGAGTTAGATGACATGTATAAAATGCACAACATGTTAATTGGATCATAAGAAATAAATACTAATAGAGGTTATTATTACCACCAGGCAATGGGTTCCCACTGTGTATACCTAAAGTTAAGTGAATTAAAAGCAAAGGTAGCAATGTTGATTTCCTGACCTATGCAGAGGGCTGCGCTTCATCTTTCCCTTGGGGAGTCTTGTTGGCCACATTCGATCTTTGGGTGTAATTCTGTCTTTTCTTCTGTGCTCTGTGCTGTTTTCTAGCTTAGCCATCAGTCCCTTGACAAGAGTATTTACATACACAGCAATTTTTAAAATTTAAATACTGTTCATCCCAAGTATCTTCCATTTTTAAAAGGTTCAGCCATTTGCTGGCACACAATTTAAAGCTATTGTGCAGTGTGCTGAAATGTGCAACACACAAAAGTCCGCTTTTGCTAAATGCCCTGTGTTTAGAAGATTTCAAGTACTTCTGATGATTGGTCATTAGCCACGTTGTGGGTAGGGGAAAGGAGCCATAGCACTGAGCCCACAAACCTAATCCACTCAATTGAACTGTCTCCAGATCATGTCGCACGAACTCTTCTCCAGATTTAGTCTCCGGCTTTTTGGAAGATGATAAATTGGTAGCCTGCTCTGGGTTGGAGGCGATTCCTTTATTGTTCGGGATTAGAAGAAAACTTGTACACTCTGCTGGGAAAAGGTGGTATTTATCTATGATGAGCCAATGAACCAAACAGGAAGGACATACTTTTAAAAGGAAAATCTGATGATGTGGGGCTCTTGTTTGTGAAAATACCCACATACTGTCACCCTGACTTGTACAGCCTCAAACTGCAGAGTCAAGAGAACTCAGAGATTCACAGAGTATTTTTAGGCACTGTGTAGACATCAAAGAAGGAACTGCAATGAAAAAGACTACTGAAAAACCACTCAGGAAGTTCCAGGTGGAGGCTTGGAAGATGAATCCTTACGGAAAAGCTGCCAAAGACATCTGCTAAGGAGATGGGAAGAGAGCTTGAAGAATCTTAGTGCTCTGGGAAGGAAGTGTTCTCATCAGATCACCCCCCAGAAAGTATAGAAACAGCCAGGTGTCCATGTGGTTTGGTTCTGTTTGCATATAAGAGGTGGCCATGAGGGTGTCCTTTCTGAATGGATGTCCACACTGTCATCTTAGCACTCTTCTAAGAGGAGTTTAGCTTGCTTCTATCACGATTGGCATTTTGCCTGAATTGGTTCAACCAACTTCACGAAAAGAAGTGTGTCTGATAAAGAGAAATCTATTTGGCTGAAATGTGTTGAACTGAAACATCCTTCATGTATGCTTTATTTTTATAGAGGTCTTTGTTGAGATTGCTGCAGGCATTGGTGTTTCATCAGAACATGACAGTTTTGCTGACAACTAGCAGTAGTAGCTGCAGTCATAGCAGTGGGTGGCATGAGTCTACATAAGCTAAGAGACTGGGCTCATGGAGTGAGTGTGCTCAGAGGCCCTGTGTCCCTCAGACGTTGGCTAGTTCTCCACTCCTACCACTCCTTCATGGCAAAGCAGGTATGAGGATGCTTTCTTGTTAATATTTGACTTTGCTTTCATTTAGATGCTTCTGCCCAGCTTAAGCAAGGAGGGAGGGGATGGGAATGAAGCAGATGAATATTTTTCTACATTAGTAATTAACTGTTAATATTGTTGACCTGTGCATGGTGCTGTTTAGACACAGATCCCCAGATACTATGCTGGGTATTGGGATTTCCACTAAGGAGACAGGTAGATTTGAAAATCTCATCTAGTTGTTAGCTTAGTGTTGTTACCTACCCTCTTGTTTAGGGATACCTTTATTGCTCTAATGTTTTTCTAAGTCTCTGGTGGAAAAGTCACTGGCATTTGTTCTAGCAGCACTGATTCATTACCAAGTTTTTAAAAATGGAATAATTAAGAGAATGCAGTGACCTTTAGAGAAAGTGGGTCACCCATGGGAGTTCCACTTTAAGGGTGGTGTGCCTTCTTCTGCTTTTGGAGTTTCTTCTTTCTTTCCGGCTGTGAATAGTATCTGGAGGCCAGGCAGGCCTTATTCTGGAGCAGTTAGTGAGTGAGGCTCCTATAATACTGCATGACCTGAGAGTGCCACCTAGGTGGATGCCCTTGACGTCTCCTGCACTTGGCCCTGGCCCTGGGTCCTAGGCTCACTATTGAGCTCCTTAGATCTGGGTTCTTTGCATCACAGGACCTACCTCAAACTGCTCTTTTCTGCCTTTGCTGGTGCCCCTCAATTCACGTCTTTCTTGCCTGGACTGTGATAAGGTGTGAACTTGGCTTACCGCTTGTCAAACCTGAGTCATGCGCTCAAATGCTGCCCCGCCACCCCATTCCCTCTTTTAACTGGATCCTCAGTCTTGGACTCCAAGGCTACAGCTCTGTCTCATAGCCACTCATGCCCCACCCAAAGGAGGGGCTACTTGAAAGTTTAAGGCAGGAGTTATTTATAGTAAATGACAATGTTACGGTTTCTAATTCTAGTGTTTAACGTGGTATTATTCACTTACTTATTTCAAAATCTTAGATACTTTATCTAAAATGTCAATTTTTGGAAGGTATCAGAAAAAGCACAATTGTGGCAGACTTTTTTCTGTATGTATTATATGTATTATTTAAAAAAGCAGGTTCATTCTGTGATAGGGGTTGGTTACTATATTCACAATATAAATTGTCTTTTCAAGGGAAAAGATCTTTTTCTTTGGAAATGTTGAACCTATGCTCTGTTTATTGAAATTGTTCTAACTGACTTTGAACTGTTTCTCAGAGACCTGGTGCCCAGTTTCTGGCCATAGGAAGTATGTGAGGCTAAGTAATTCAGGTTCCAGGTCACTACCGGTCACAAATGCTTCTCTTATTCCAAGGCGATGCATATGGATGTCACATTCCCATGTCAGTCATCTCTGGAAGGTATTATTTGCCCAATTTTTTAAGCATGGGAAACTGAGGCTTCAAGCCTTAAAAAATAAGTAGCTGGCAGTTTCTCAGCAAATAATAATGGTGCTGCATTCCATACACAGATGTGTGACTCCAAAGCCAGCCTTTGTTTTTTTCTTCTTGTTACTTTTTAATTGGAAAAAAATTTAAATTGCAAAAAGTTATAGAAAATGATACAAAAACCCATGTACCCTCTTCTAGAATTAACAAATGTTGTCACTTTGGCACATTTATTTCTGATTTTTTTTAAACACAAGAACATATCACAGATAAAGAAGAGATTCTCTTTTTACCCCTCCCTCCCCTTTTCATTCTTTTACCCTGTCTTCTTCTTCAGAGGCAATTTGCTCTCCATCTAGGCCATGCCTTTTATGTTTATATATATTTACATATAAGGTATGGCCTTGATAGAGACCCAATATGTATATAAATATAGTAAAATCATAAGTATGTGGCTTAGTTTGTATTTTAAATTGTACATAAATTTTAATTTATCAAATTAAAAATAAATTTTATTGTACATATTTTGCAACTTATTTCTCAGTTTTGTTTTTGCTGTTATTCCATATAGATCTAGGTTATTTATTCCAAGGCTGTGTAATATCCTTTTATTTGAATATATTGTAACTTATTTATCCTCTTGAAATTATTATTCTTTTACAAATAATACCTTCTCTAACTAGGAAGTATACTTAGAGGAGAAATTGCTAGCACATGGGATTGGCGCAATTTCATCTTTTTAAAATATTGTCCAATCACTGCCCACAGTGCCCATGCATTTCCACCAGTCACACATGAGAGGCCAGATTTTCCAAATGCTCACCACCACTTGGCACTGTGTGGACTATAATTTTGGCCAGTTAGTTAATGGCATCTCAGTGTTTAAATTTTAATTCGCATCAGCCTAATTACTACTCATTGCAACTTGTGAGGTTGAGAAATTTTTTTTAAGATTGTTGACCGTTTCAGGTTTCTTCCTTTATGAAATGGTTGTTCATAGCATTTAGTCATTTTTGTATTAGGTTGTTTTCCTTTTGTCCAGCTAACTTGTAGGAATTCTACATCTTATCAATATTAATCATTTATCAAAAATTATTTGGGTGCCATTATCTTCTAGTCAACGTTTTTTGTTTGTGGTATCTTTTATAATATATAAGTCTTTAATGTTGGTAGAAGTAAAGTTAATCTTTTTGGCTATGTTGTGTGTTTTGTTTGTCATATAGATAGTTTCTGTAATAGTTTTGAAGTTCGATTGTTCATCTTTAGGTCTTTAATTACAACCTGCATGTCCATCCCCTCTATCCTCTTCCTTACTGTTTTTCTCCATAGCACTTATCATACAGTAATATGTCATGCACTTTATTTATCTGTTTTGTATGTTTATTTTGTCTGTTACCTGTTTCCTTCCACTAGAATGTAAGTCCCATGAGGGCAGGGACTTGCATCTATTTTGTTTGTGGCTGTATATCTCTAACACCTGGGATAGTCACTGGCAAATGATAGTTGCTCAATAAATATTTGTTGGCCAAATAAAGAATAATCCATGTAGAATTTATTTTTGTGTGTGATATGAATAGGACTCCTGTTATTTTTGGCTCACGGAAAGCCTATTTCTCTAATAGCATTGTCATACTGATATTTTTCATGTCACCTTCGTCAAGCTGGAGTTATTTCCCCTGTACCATTGTCTTTGAATATTCCTGCTTTCCTTTCCTTCTTCTGAAGACCGAAGGAAACCCACTCCTTGGGCTTAAGAGTGGGAATGAGGATGAGGAGGAGCCAGGTACAATTTATGAGGAGCTCTTCTCTGATGGGACAGTTGGTAAACATTTAAGAAGAGCCTCTTATGAGCATGAGTGCAAAAATGGGCATGAGTTCCTGCTCTAAAAGGACCTTCTGGCTGACATTTAGACTCATTAGAACTTGAGACAAAATGTCATAAGTGCTGGGAACACAGAGGCTGGAAAACTTAGTGGTTCAGTTCATAGGCTTTGAGTAAATCAAGTCTGGTTTTGCATACTGCCTCTGCTCCTGACTAGGCTTTGTATCTTAAGCAAATTATCCTCTCCAAGATTCGATTTCCTTATCAATAATATGGTACTGTTATGACAGTACCTCCTCCAGAAGTGGTTGTAAGGATTGAGTGATATGACGCGTGCTAAAGGCCTAGCACAGTTCCTGCCAGTATAAACTAATTCTGGTGTGAGTGGAGAGTCTTTAGGGAGGAGGTAGTGTTTGACCAGGCCTTGCAGGATAGGTTGGATTTTTCTAGGCAGGGATTGAATGGGTGGATATATCAGACAAGAGATAGAATAAGTAAAAGCAAAAACATGGAGACTAGTAAGTATAGGGTGAGTTCACAGAGCATTCGTCTAGTTTGGATGGTGTGAGGGAGTGAGAAATGAAGAGGCTAGAAATACAGGTTGACACCAATTGTGATGGTTTATTAGCACCAAGCCAGGAAGGATATCCTCCATCACTCTGCTCCTGATTCTTCAGTGGCGTCCCACTGCCTAATCAGATCTGAGCCCCAGAGTGGTGCCTCTGGCCAGTGGGCGCTGGAGGTGTAGGAGGGGAGAGGAGCAGCTTCAAGAAGAGACCTGGCTAGTGCTAGAGAGTGTTCACTTTCCAGGCACTTGAACTTCAGGAAGAACTTTTAAAATGCATTTTTTGCTTTAGCACCAGCAACATTCCAGGTGTGGAGCTAGAGGCGTCCATATATATGTATTACATGATTTTGAAACAGTTCTCTCCCTGGACACTCTTGTTTAGGATTTGGTGTTTTGTCTCTGAAACTGAATGCGTCAAGAAAAGCACAGGGTTATATAAGCTTCTTCCCCATCTCCATTCCACCTGCCTCCTCTTGAATCATAGAGGGAAAAAACGAACAGCCTAAAGAATCAAACCCCCAGCAGATCCTTTGTGACAGAAGGTATCACATGTCAACCCTCTTCTCAGCCTACTCTCCAGGGCAGCTTTGCAGCCATAGGATGTCATCACAGGGAGGATGGAAGCAAGAAAACCTCTGAACACAGTGTGGTGAGAATAGGACAGCCTGGGCCTTGGCCTCACAGACACCTGGGTCTTAATCTCAGCCCTATCAGCATCCAGATGATTGTAAAGGGAATGAACGAATGATGAAATATTGGAACCTCAGTTTCCTGGTACAGTAGAGATAACCACCTAAGGTGGTTTCTGAGAATCGTGAGCTAACCCAGCAAAGTTTCTTGTAGATTGCACATTCCTTCTTTTCTTCCTTCTCAGCACATGTGCTCAGATTGGGAAGGAGTTTAACCATCCTTCCCTGACATTTGTACAGCCAAGTCATGCTTAGGAACCAGAGTGCTCCTTCTCTCTTTCAGGACAAGTTGGGTTTTCTTTAATATAAGATAGAAATCAAACCAAATTACATTATTTTACCTTGGAAGCCAGTTGCAAGCGATCCTTTTGAATGGTATAGTTCTATTATTATATATTACTTCAAACTTAATAGGAAAAAATTGATTAAAATATGTGCCATGTTCATATCTAGCCTGGCTGAATGCCACGAGACACATTAATTGAAAATGAATTTCCACAAACCCAATCAAGCATCATGAAGATGAAAAATGTACCTTTTTTCCTCCATTCCTTCATTGATTTTTCATTTTCCCCACTCAGTGCTTCATTTAGCAATTTTTCAGTTTCGTTTTGTTGTGGCCTTAATTCATTCCCTTTACTCTCCTCCAAATGAGATAATGTACCATTTTCTTCATCCTTATTAAACTCTTCTTGCATGCTGCATTAGTTCTGGGCAGATTCTGATCTTGTCATATTTCTCTATGCATTTTTTTGTTGTTGTTAAAAAGAGGCTGAGCTTTTTTATTCTTACATTTTGTGGTGGGTTTTATCAAAGAGAATTCATTTTAAAAAATACAGTAACTATGAAATTACAATGTTACAGGATTTTCAAAATAGAATTAAGGGATGCTATAGCAAAGATAAAAAACTTTTTCAGAGGAAGGGTGTAGAATATCAATTATTCTCATATTCACAGTGGGTATATGGGGATCAAACACCATTCCTCTTTTGTTGAGGGAAATGGAAACAATGGTTTGCCACATCATAGAGGGATCAAGAGGTTGGGTTAAAGAGATGGCACTGTCAGGAAAAAAAAGAAGGCAGAGGTAGACAGTGGCTGAAGCCCAAGTGAGCTCTAGAAGGCTCCATCCCTGACCCAAGCAGTTCACTATTTCCCTGGATTTCTAGGAGTTTTGAAAACAATAATGGGGATCTTCAAGCTATTTACTTGTAAAACTTTCAAATTTTCAAATAGTGTAATGCCATAAATTTCCCCTGAAAATGCTGTAAGAACTCACAATAAAGTATCATGTTTCACTATTTTGACCTAGAATTCATAACCCTAGTAATCTCATTTTGATGAGATGCTTTGATTGGCAGTTATGCATCTTTGATAATATTTTCAATGTGACATTCTTTCGTAAAAGCTGTTTTAAGCAGAATATCTATAAATGAGGCCCACGAGAAGGAAAAACAAAGCAGGGGTGTTGGGGATGGTGGCTGGGAGCTTAGGTGTATTTAGTAACCGGTGGCTGAGTTTTGTGACGTGTGCCAGTACGCACAGCCCCAACACTCTGATTCTGAACACAATGAAATGAAACACTATAAACAAATTTCAAATAAACAACTTAAAATGTTTACTTCAGGAGAAATTTATGCCATTACATTATTTGAAAATTTGAAAATTTCACAGGAAAATACCTTGAAGATCCCCATTATTGTTTTCAAAACTCTTAGAAATCCAGGGAAATGGTGAGCTGACTAGGTCAGGGATGGAATTTTCAAGAGCTCACTCAGGCTTCATTCATGTAAAATGAAAACAAACAAATTTTAAATAAAATAAACAGTAATGTCAAATAAATGTTCAAATAGAATAAACTTGATGTGGATTTAAAATATTGAATTCCATTTTCCTTATAAGATTTAAACAGTTTGATTAAATGTGACCATCAGTTTTGCTTTCTGTTTTTAAAGGGTTCATTTGAGCAAGCAGTGATTCATGAATCAGGCCCAGGCCACAAGCAATTGAGGACTTCACCTAGGGGACACAAGGGAAAAACTTTTACAGGGACAAGGAAAATATTTGATTGATTAAAGCAGAAAGTCCCTACTTTGGCCACACCTGTAATCCCAGAGCTTCAGGAGCATGAGGCAAGAGGATTGCTTGAGTCCGTGGATTTGAGAACAACAGCCTGGGCAACATAGCAAGACCCTATCTCTACAAAAAATTTAAAAATTAGCCAGACACAGTTCATCATGCCTGTAATCCTAGCTACTTGGGAAGCTTAGGTGGGAGGACTCCTTGAGCCCAGGAGTTTTAGGCTGCAGTGAGCTATGGTTGTAGCACTATACTGCAGCCTGGGTTACAGAGGTAGACTTTGTCTCAAAAAAAAAAAAAGTCCCTATTTAGAGGTTAGTTGGTGTTTTCTGATTGGTTAAATTTAAATTTCATTTTCCTAAGCTTTGACTATTCACTCTGAGATGGGTTCCAGTTTGCTTAGGTCAGAACCCAAGGCACTGGAGCCACCTCAGCCTAATGGCCTCCTAGTTAATTATTTTAATGGTTCCCCTCGTTTCACTAGCCTTTCATTTGTGAGAGATTGATCAAGGTTTGGTGTGACACCTTCTGTTACCATCATGGCTGGTTGAAACTCCTAAGTGTGACATCAGTTTTAACCTACCTCCTAATATCAGTAAAGAGGGGTAAGGGGGGAGTTGATCGTACACATGACGCTCCCAGTACATAATAAAAGTGGTGTGCACCATTTCCATGCTCTGCTTGGTGTGTTTCCTGTTTCACACAAGGTATTTTTTGTGTATCTTATCCTTTGCCAGCTGGTGAAAGAAAATACCCCAAAGCACAATTTCTTAACAGCCTATGTCAAGTGCTGTGTGGTATTTAATACTTGCTGCTGTGTTTCTTCATTAATTTCTCTTCACAGTCCCCGAGTTCAATATTGAATTATGCTTCATGAGTCTTGCACATTTGGGTGCTATTTGCATGACTCCAACCCTAGAGACGTTTCATTTTCTATCCTCTGACACGAAATGAACTGTGTCCTACTTGTTACTAATGGGAAGAAATTCCAGGAATCTGAGAAGCCTCACAACTTCCAGCTGTGGATTCCTCACTGAATCCATAACAATCGTACTGAATTTTTGTACAGTTTCATTTTGGTGTGGTTGACATATGAGCTCTTTTCAAAACATACTGGGAGGATGCTTTTTCTTTTTTAAAAAAACCATAGCAACCTGTTACTAAAGCAGTTTTTATTAAAATGTGTGGCTTGGCAAGGGTAATTTCAGCTCCTGAGAGAAGTGATCTTTTATATGAGATAATTAATACACTAGCCACTTGTTCCCTGTGGATTTGGGGTCTAGTACAAGGGCAAGAAATCAGGAAAGGATGGCAGTAGCAGTGATGTGTCCTAACAGGGGTAGGCTCAGAGGCTGAGGTATCTATCACAGAGGAGCGAGGACACAAAGCCAGCCTGGAGGACTTGGAAAGCGCTGGCCTCGGAGGTGACTGTGGGTAGATTGTGACGGCAGCAGTTTTTCTGGGGGAAAAGGGGATGGAGGGTGGGGAGGTGTTCCTAATGGAGCCACCAGCCTGTGTGTGCAGAGGCCCGGGGGCAGGACCGTAGTGTGTTCATGGAGTGCTGAGAGGATGGAGTGTCTTACAGGTAGGGTTCATTGAAGGGACAGGATGAGCATGAAATCAAAGTGAGGAAACAGGGGGCACAGCAGAAAGGCCTTCCATGACATGCTAGGGGGGTTTTAAGTGGGAGAGTGAGATACTCCGCATTTCTGGGGCCACAGCGTTTGTGTTGTGTAAAAGCTCCCTCCATGGGACTCCAGCGTGTGGCCATGTTTAAGGATGTTTACTTAGCTCAAACCACCTATGATCAGTTCTGAAACTAGAAGAACTTTTATTCCCCTCCCTCTTTAAATGTCAAACTGGCCTGTAGTCTTAGAGAGTGACATCCTGCATGATTGATCAGGCTGCAAGGCATCTATTCAGTTTGTGTTACAAAGAAACATACTAATCAAAACAATAATGAGGAAAAATTCTATTAATATCATTTAAAAGGTCCCAGACTTTACTAAAATGTGTTTTTCTTCTTGTTCTATAAGGTGGCCTGTTGTTTATTTTTAAATTTAGCTGTTGCAAGATTATGTTCTTATATAAATCAAATAGGTGAGTTCTAGAAACGAGTGCTTCTAATTTCTCAGTTCTTAGTGCCCTGTTTTGAGCCTGGTAACTTGCATCATTTACCACCACCTGGTGACAGCTAGAACTAAATGCAGCTTTGTGAAGGGTAAGTGAAGGTTAAACTTGCACATTTAATGCGTCAAGAAGTGAGAGCAAAGGCTCCTAATGGATTTCTTGCATACCAGCTATCCGGTACCCTGGATTTTGGAGTAGCTCCTGATTTGGGGGTTGCTCTGGGTACATGTGTTTAGCAAGATCATCTTGTCTCAACTGGACCTCCAAGCATCTGTTCCAGATGGTTTTTCCCCTGAAGTCTGTGGGATGGATTGTTTAGGGATGGCTGGATGGACTTGTTGATTCATTCATTTGTTATCTGAGAATATAAAGATGATCAAGGTCTTTACTCTTGGGAAGCTCACAATCTAGGGAAGGAGAAACATCAGTAATCACATAATAGTAGCTACCTTTTTGAGTCTTCTAGGTGCTACAAGAAATATTTCAAGGTTCTTTGAAGTTAGTAGTCAGAAATAACACCAGCCACACAGGTGTTGACTTAAAGATTGTGAAAAAAGAACCAAAGGTTGGAGTGTCAGATGTTCCTTGGAGGCTATCAAACCCAGGAGCATGTGAGTCTACTTACTTTAGAAGCTAGGAGCCTCACATGGGAGGTTCTTCAGGGCAGACCAATGGGGAGACTAACTTGGGATTCAAGGTTGGCACCCCTTGGGGCCGGCAATGCACTGACTCTTGCATCCTTAGCATCATTTTTGCTCTTACCTGAACAAGTCAACTCAGATCACAGACTATACTAGACAAGATGCTTCTGTAAGAAATGTTCCAGGATAAAAGCAAACCTGCACAGACAGCATTCATTTAGTCCAATAGCGTAATTGCTTCTTGGCACACCATTGTTGAAAACCATGATTCTTGCTAGAAGCTGCAGCATCCTCAAATCCTTCTCCTGTCCAGCTCCTTCTCCCCAGAACCAGGTTTTTCTTCAGGCTAACATCAGCCCTCTGCACTCTCATGAGAATTCCAGAGACCTTCTCCTGATAGCACTCTCTCTAGGTGATGTCTTTGCCATTCATTGATTTATTTTTAAACTGCAATCTGGGGGACAGTGACCAGTAGGATCCTCTCAGTATCTTATATGAGCTGCTCATTAAGGTGTTTTTAAACCACCTCTCTTGCTTTCCTAGCCTCCAAGCCACTTTGATTTCTTCAGAGATAGTGAAACGATTTATTTGAAATCACTTTTTACATCATTTGATTAAATACTACCCTTGACTTTCTTGGAATCTTTTAGTTCCATTTTGCCTTTCATTTAAAGATTTTAAAAGTCAACTTCAACTATCTTAATACTATAAAAAGGAATGAAAAATGCACATCATGAGAATAATTTTTGGAGATTATTCCTACAGAAATGGAAGGAAATTTACACAAAACAAACTTTAACCCTACCACAACCCCAGAAGTATTCCACTTTTCTAACTTCTCCTCCAGCTTTTACTTTCGTCATTGTAAACTTTTCTTTTTCTATCCCTTGAGGGTTTTTGTAAACTTTCCATTTTGCAGTATATTTGTTTTTACTGTTTGCATAATATACTCCATCAAATTGATATTTTATAATTTATTACCTATTCCTTTAGTGCTAGCCATTAAGGTTATTTCCATTTTCTCTCTATTATAAATAATGGGAGCAAGAACATCTTTATATATACAGCTTTTTCCTATGTTTGAATTATATCCTTAGGATAAATTCCCAGGAGTGGGATTAGTGGATCAAAGGGTATGAACAGCTTTATGGCTCTTAATATTTATTGCTAAATTGCCTGAAGGGTCATACTAATTTACAGTGCCACCTGCAACACTGGAGAGGCGCTGCCCCTCCCAGCCCTGCCAGCACTCCTTTCTCCAGTCAGTAGTTTGGGTAAATTTAATAGGTAGTCAAGGGTAACCCATTACTGTTTTTAATTGGTAATGTCTTTAATTTTTATTAACATTGGACATTTTTTCTTGCGGGTGTTTCTGTTTTGTATGGTTTGCTTGTTATGTCAGAGGATTACATTTTTTTGACACCACGTGAAATTTAAAATATTTGATAATGAAAATGCCAAGTGCACGTAGAACAGAGAGAATAATTGATGGAGCCCCCTACATTACCCAGGTTCAGCAAATTAGCAAGATACAGCCATACTTGCTTTATCTACCCCTTCCCATTTTCCCCTCCTGTGCAGTATTTAAAGCAAATCCCAGACATTCTACATATGTTTCCTATAGACTTCACCATGCATCTCTGAACATATGGACTTTTTCTTACACAATTATAACATCATCATCACACCTAACAAAATTAATGGTCATTCCTTGCTTTTATTTAATACCAATCTGCAATAACATTTTCCAAAGTGTCTTTCTTTCTCATGCTTTGTTCCAGTCAGCATACATTGTGTTTACATTTAGTCATGTTTCTAAAGTCTCCTAATCTAGAACATCACTGCCCCCATCTGTCCCAACCACTTTTATTCCTACCCAAGAACTGAGTCATTTGTCTTGTAAAAATGTTCACATTCTGGGCCGGTAATCTCACGCCTGTAATCGGAGCACTTTGGGAGTCCAAGACAGATGGATCACCTGAGGTCGGGATATCGGGACCAGCCTGGCCAATATGGTGAAACCCCATCTCTACTAAAAATATAAAAAATAGCTGGGTATGGTGGCACGCCCCTGTAGTACCAGCTACTAGGGAGTCTGAGGCAGGAGAATCACTTGAATCCAGGAGGCAGATGTTGCAGTGAGCCGAGATCATGCCACTGCACTCCAGCCTGGACAATAGAGCAAGACTCTATCTCAAACAAACAAAAAAGTTCACCTTCTGGTTTAAACATTTTGTGTCCTTATTAATTCTAGAAGCTTGACTGGATTAAGGTTGAACTTTTGGAAAGGCAAGAACACTTCATGGGTGATGCTGTGTGTTTCATCATATATCACTTCTGGGGTGTATGTCAAGGCTGATAATGGATTCAAGTAGTGACAACCCAAAATACGTCTGAACTTTTTATCTTCAGCTTTTATATCACTGTTTAATCTACCAATGATGGATGCTTGAAGCCATTATTCATAGAAATTGCCGAATTGTGATTTTCTAATTCTGTCTTTCCTTTACTATTGATAAACTGGAATTATTCTGTCAAGTAAAACTTTTCGTCATATACTAAGGCCTTTTAGAATGTCAAAATGCAGTTTGAACAAAGAAGCCAAGATATATGCTTTATTTTTTTCTCCAAACTGCTTTCCAAGTAAGGAGTTGATGCCTTTGTTCCATCCAGTGGAGTCCAGTGAGCTGTTACTGTCTTTTTTTAAAGAGGTGTAATACTCATGTTCTTTAATATCTATATATTTCCATGTGTTTTACTCAATTATACTCATTATTTTTGATGTTCAGAATGTACCATCCTTGGCCCAAAGGGAGATGCCTCATGTCCTTGTTTTCAGGCATAACAAGGTATCTCAGGTTCATCTAGTTTATTTTTTGTCCCCTGAAATCAGCCATTCCACCAAAATGTCCTTTTTTTTTTTTTTTTTTTTTTTTTTTTTTTTTTTTTTTTTTTTTTTTTTTTTTTTTTTTATTGGGGAATGCTATTTAAAGACCACAATCTGGACATACTATGTTCTTATTGTTTCCAAGTTCTCTTATTAGGTAGAGTAGGGATACATATTTTACAAAAGAAAATAAAAATTATGAATTCATACTAATATTGTCATTTCAAATTTGACAAAACTTTGTTTACCTCTTTGATTTCATACTTGTATTGCTTTCTCTTACAGTAAAAATATGGGTTCCAAACATGATACTACAGTGTATATCAAATGCTTTCAAGATAGCATCGTTGTTACTACTAACAATCTTCCCAGTGAATGAGAGATCACTTTGCAACTCTGTTTATCTTTAACATTCCACTAAGAATATAGAGTCAAATTACTGTATTCTAGCAACACTTGGATTAATACTTCTCGCCAATTTGATATACATTGTTTCTTCAATTCAGTTTGTTCTCAGATTTTAGGGCTTACTTTTTTCTTTTTGGTTTCATTTTATTTTCTGAATCTATGAAATATGCTTTCAAAGTTAAACCTACCTAACAAGGCTTATGTTTATTACATAATCCTATGTAATAACATATGTTATTCTATCTCCTTCACTTAAGTTCTTCCCTTTCCCTATTGGAAACTGTTTATTAATAATTAGGGTTTATGTTTTCTTTGTAGCTTTTCTTTTGCAAGTATATTTGCATTCCTGTGTCGCCACCTGTTTTACATCAAAGCTAGTATACTGTCTACCTTCCAATACACTTTATCAGAGTGTTGGAGATCTACATTTTTTGGAAGGTTATACAGACCTCTGTCATACCATGGTTTGTATAACCAGTCACTTATTGATGGAGTTCTGTTTTGTGTTTCCTAAAATAACAAAAATTCTTTTTTCATATTATTTCATATTCTAGCCAATGTATCTTTAGGATCTTTTCCTAAAAATGGAATTGCTGAGTCAAAGGGTAAATGCATGTGTACTTTTCCTAGATACTGCTAGATTCACTTCCATAGGAATGGTGTCATTTTGCGCTGAGAGAGATTTTAAAATTGGTTTTGTTTTGTTTTGAGATAGGGTCTCACTTTGTCACCCAGGCTGGAATGCAATGGCACCGTCATAGCTGACTGCCAGCTTGACCTCTTGGGTTCAAGCAGTCCTCCCACCTCAGCCTCCTAAGTAGCTGGGACTACAGGGACATGCCACCACATCCAGCTAGTTTTTTGATTTTTTGTAGAGATAGGGTCTCACTATGTTGCTCAGGCTGGTCTTGAACTGCTAAACTCAAGCAATCCTCCTCTCTTGGCCTCCCAAAGTGCTGGGGTCATAGGAGTGAACTACTGTGCTTGGCCTGAGAGTGATTTTTTAAAATACTTTTGGGAGCACACACATTTAATATACAGGATTTTTGGAAAGTTAATGTGTTATTAATGAACCTACATACTGTTCCCATTGTTATGTATAACATGGCCTGGAACAGAGTACTCTGGTTCCTGCTTTCAGGGAAGCTATGGTTTGTCTAGGGAGACATGATGTATGACTGAAAAACAAAGAGTAATCTAAGATAAAATATATTATACAAGCAAAGATAAATCTTTTTAGGAAGCCTTTCCTGCTTACTCCAGGCCACATGAGTCTTCAGTCCTCTGAATTTCAACACTTTTAATGAGACTTCTAGTGAACCACCTTTTGATGCTTGATTGAACAAATACGAATGTATTGAATAACACAGCCAAATGTTTGAAATGCAGGCTGCCTCATAAATTAAAGCTGAATAATCATTTTTTGGACGATGTTTCTGTATTTCCCAAGGCATGTTCTCTGGAAGATCTACTGGATGTTTTAAAGGGTTACACAGCAAAATCAGTGTGGAAATGTTGAGTTAATCAAAGCTAATGAGCTGTGACTCCAAAATCATGTCTGCTGTCCCAAGCTCACCTGTTCACAGAATCCCCTTGTCATGGAGCGTCTCATGTTAATACTGTTCCACAAAGCACAGAGAATCAGTATGCAGGCAATTTCAGTAAAAACCATCCAACCCCATTGGAAATGAGGAAAAATAGAAATAAAAATAAAAACAAAATGAAAACCAAAGGCATCTATTCCCGTTGATAAACTTGTACTTAAACAACTGTACATTTTTGATTAATAATTTTGTATCCCTTTCTTTGTAGATTGAATCATTAAAGAAAAAGTTGCAACAGAAACAGCTCTTAATACTCCAGCTTTTAGAAAAGATATCTTTCCTAGAAGGAGAGGTAAGAAGCTGAGTTTCTTTAAGTTGTCTTCTCTGTCATTAAATTTTATGTTACTAAGCCTACCACCAACACTTAATTAAAAATATGGCTATTTCCCAGCCTTATAAAATTGATTGAGGGTTAACTGCCAGCCTTGAAAATGAGGTTCTGACAGCTGTTTTTCCTTTACCATTGGACTCTGCTCATTCCAGTTGCTGCTCACTTCTGCTTTTTGGCTCTAATTTTTCTTATTCAAGAATCATCTTAGCAAGCCTAATAAGCTGTGGATTAGCACTAATAATTCCTCACATTTGTGCAGTGCTTTATAATTTGTGAGATATGTTCATATACATTCCTCACATGATTCTCTCTGCAACTTCAAGAAAGGCAAGACAAAGATTATTATCTCTGTATTAATAAATGAGGAAACAGAGGCACAGAGAAGACAGGTGGTTTTGCTCAAGGTCACCCAGCTTAATAAATGCCAGAGCCAGGCTGAAAGACTCCTAATCCAGTGCTCCTCTATCAAAGAGAGTGATGTTTTAGAAGGGACTTAATTTTACCTGAAACTTTCAGATGCTTAGTATTCTTGACTTTCTGGCTTTTTGAAAGTCATTTGGGGATTTTGTACAGGTTCCAGAGAAGAAAATTATGGGGTTGGTAGAACCTTACAAGGTTAGGTATTAATAGAAGGAGAAGCCAAAATCTATTTGCTCTAAAGGCTCTTTATTAAGAACTTGGCATTGAGCCTTTGCCTTTTGAGACTTTGTGAAAAGCTGGTTTGCCAAGCACCTGTCCTTGTCTGTGTTCCTCCTCACAGTCCTTCCCCAGTGAGACAGCCCAGCAGGCAATGCTGCAGTAAGAAGAAAGGGAAGAGACAACTTTGATTAAGCCTTGGCGTGTGTTGGGCACTGATAGTTACTTTGGATATGTTCTGTGTAACACAGAAGTTAAGAGTGGAATCCAACTTATCCAAATGTGAACCCTGGATCTGCTTCTTATCAGCTGGGTCATTTGGAAGAAGTTTCTTATAAAGGAGGGATCATAACTGTGTTATGTGTGGATGACAGTGAAATGAGAATATACAGGAGGTGCCTGACATATATGAAGCATGCAATAATTTTAAACGTATTATTATTGTTCTCTCTTTATTAAAAAGGATGCCCTCTGAGTTAGTTGATATTTCCCCCCTTTTATAGTTGGGGAAACTGAGGTTCAGGGATATTAGGAAATCTGCCACAGGTTACAGTAGAGATGGGCAAGCTCAGATCCAGAGCCTGAGCTCTGAACCACCGGGATTGAGTGGGTAGTGAGCTAGGCCTTCATTTACTCTGTATTTGAGGGGTTGCCTTACAGCAGCCATAACCAGAAGTCCCTCGTGGCCCACAGGGGTGTGGTACCAGATTCAAGGCCCAAGAGTCTCTGTCTCTTGAAGCTGAGTAAATGAGTATTTTCTCCATTTCCACTCCTGTCACCCCCTCCACAGTCATTGGGCTTGGCGCCAGCCTTGTGAATGAACATTTCTGTTTCTGAGATTTCCTTCTGAAATCGCAGCTCCCAGTGGGAGGAAGCACACCTTCCCCAGTAAGAGTCAGAAAGTGAGTGCCCTGGGGGACGTTCATGTGCCCAGAGAGAGGGCAGTCACAGGAGAGAGGAAAGAGATGCTGAGAACAGAGGCAGAAGGTCCCCCAAGATGGTGTACCCACCGCCACCTCTGGCTGTACTGCTAGAGTAAGCTCTCCTACTGGTAGATTCTTAAATGTCCAATGGCACATGCCACATGGGGAGTAGTCTTAGAAATAGCTATGGTTTGTTTGTGCTCAGTGTATTAAACTCATCTCTTACCTTAGTTTGGGTTGCTCCCAGGAAGCCCCACTGGGGGAATGGGGAAATGAGACAGGGAAGGGAAGAAAGCCCACAGTGGTGTCATATCAAGGAGGTTGTCCTGGGGACAGCTGAGGCTTGCTCGTGCCGGGGATCTCTGGGAGACAATGTGGAAGTGGACCTGAGTTTTCTTACTGAAAGGCCAGAAAAACCTGGGGCATTTATCCAGTAACTCCCGTCAGCCGTTGGCCGAGGTCCGCTCAGGGAGTTTGTGGCAGTTCTGGCCTCCCCTCGGCAGAGCCAGTTAGACTCAGGTGGTCAGAGGAAGCCCCCAGATGAAGAATCCTCAGTGGCCTGTCAGGAAACGGGAATGCCCTGAGGATATGGGGTGGGGGCGGCGGAGACGGCTGTGTCTATCCAATAAGACTTTGAAAACCAGGTTTTTCTTGAGCATTATCAATAATGATCAATTTGATGATAATGATTATCAGTTTGATTGATTAAATTCCCTGAAACTGTTTAAATTCCAACACAAATTTAGTATGGCTAATTGCTTTTGGCCACTTGAGACATCCACCTTAAACAGCAGACAACATATGCAAAATAAGTTACATAATGACGAGATTTAATACACTTAGACTTAAACCTATTCTAAAATATTAAATATCATGGGTTTTAATTTATTTTGTCATTATTTCTGATGTTGATTTTTTTTTAAACCTTCCTGAGGCCATTGTTTTACTTCTTTCAATATTTTCTTAGGGTTAACATCATTTTGATACCTTCCAAACAGGTGCAGTCATCTTTGAGATCCAAAAGAGAAAGGATACCTTCTCCAAATTGCTAAGATTAGAGGATGTGGGTTACATAGGTTCTTCGTTGAGTCGTAAGCCCCTCGGTGGCTTCTTCCAAGGTTGTTCAAACTCAGGACTCCTTATCACGGTCTTTAGCTCTATTATAAACGTGTGCATTCTTTATCAATATTTCACCATACATAGCTAGGCCATGGTGAGATCTCCTCTCCTAGGAGATCAGGGGTGACTTGCAAATACTTGGTTTTCCACGTTGGCTCTCTGACTAGTTGATCGTGTTACACATACTGTGCTGATGCTGTTCCTTGCTAATTGTGGATGATCGCTAATGCCAACACTTTGCTGTCACGCTGAGCCGTCCTTCTCCGGGCCCTGAAGTCCTGGGGTGACCTAACTTACGTGTTCTTTTGTTATTCTTTCTAACATAACACAGAAAACGTTTAAACAGATATCTAATTAATACTTTCTAAAAGAAACCACAAAAGTTTTGGTAGATAAATCTGGTAGCTCCCTGTCTTATTAATAAATAGCTACATTTATTAAGGGTACAATTGCAGACTCTGGACTCAGACTGCCTGAGTACAAATCTCAGCTCTGCCACTTAGTAGTGATGTGGTATTGAGCAAGTTACTTAAGTGTCCTATGCCTCAGTTTACTTATTGGTCAATAGGAACCCTCTCTGTGAAGTGGCATCCTCTCCACAGAGTTGTTATGATGATTAATGTGTTAATACTTGAGTGATTAGAAAAGTGCCTGGCTCACGGTAGATGCCATATATGTTACTGTTTCTTTAATTGCCTGGGTCCCAGGGATTCTTTCACTGTCATTGATAAATATTTTAGATTTATAGCTATGTTCCATAATGAATCACTCTTTTTCTTTTGCTCATCCTCAAAGTTGGTGACTGTCCTCAAACTCTGTTGTGTGATAATTTAACAGAGTATTTCACCTCTCAGTGAACATGAGCAGGGCTGGGACTGGTCAGGTCCCACTAGCAGGCCATAGGGCCCAGAAGTTCTTTGCCTCCAGCAACCCAAGAGGTTCATCCCGTGAAGGTGAGGCTGGACGTGAATCTAATAGGCTGGCAATATTCAGTTTCTTTTAGCAGTAGGCCCCAATATTTGTGGAATTCATAGGTGTTTGGGATTCATAACAGGATGTAGAGTTGGTGTGTCTTAAGTGGAAGGTCTTGTATGATGTCATTGCTCCCATTATTTGTTCTGGCTCCATGCCCAGGCAGTATTTGGGGATTTATTGATCATTGATCATGCCTGTGCTCCTCTTAGCCACAATGCTGTTGCTTTTTCTTTCTTTTCTTTTTTTTTTTTTTTTTGAGATGGAATCTTGGTCTGTTGCCCAGGCTGGAGTGTCATTCAGCTCACTGCAACCTCCGCCTCCTGGGTTCCACTGATTCTCCTGCCTCAGCCTCCTGAATAGCTGGGACTATAGACACACACCACCATGCCTGGCTAATTTTTGTATTTTTAGTAGAGATGGATTTTTACCATGTTGGTCAGGCTGGTCTTGAACTCCTGACCTTGTGATCTGCCCACCTCTGCCTCCAGAAGTGCTGGATTACAGGAGTGAGCCACCACACCCGGCAATGCTGTTGGTTTTAAAGAAGCAACAGTTATTTATCTTAGTTTCAGACTGAAGAGCCTTGGTTCTGACACATGTCCTCACTTAGTGCAGTTCCTAGCTGTTGCCCAAGAACATTTTAGCTCTTCTCCTTCTTGAGTTACAGGTTCAGGACTGCATGGCATATCCAGCACTGTGCTGGAGCTGCTTCATACTGGTTAATGAAAGTGGATGACATGCATTGCTTCTCAGGTCTCCATTCAGGGATGTCATGTTGATTGCTTGAAATTAGCCATGGAGGAGGAGGTCTTTATACCACAGAAATTGACATACATCACAACAAGAGCTTTTTAACCTAGGGATTCTATGGTCTAAAATTTACTAGCACACCACTGGTATTATTTAACTCTGCAGTTGGATCTAAGGGCTTTGTGTTTTTACCCTGACACCTCTGCTTACAAGCAGAGTAACTCTGGTCCCGTAATTCTACCACTCTGAGCATCAGTTTCAGCATTTGTGAAGTGAGGATAATTACTCCCACTTGAAAGTATTTTTTTGTGATTAAATAATATATATAAAACACTTAGAATTGTGCTTGGCACAGTGCAAAAGGTGGACAACTGTTAATTCTTTCTTAATTACTCAACATTTTTGAGATTTAGGTTCTGACTCACATTCTGCCATTATCTGTGCATGACCTTGGGCCAATCATGCCACCACTAACCGGGGCTCAGTCACTTCATCTTTCAAAAGGGGAGAAGACTTAGATCAACTCTGAGATTATTATCATTTTTCATGTTTGAAAACTTAGTTGAAATGTTGGAGTCACAATCGGATACTGAACAAACAGTAAGGGGAGCACCCTCTACTTGATCCTGGGCTCGGAGAATAGGACAGGCCCTTTCCTGGGTCACGGCGAACCCTCTAGAACCCTTCTTTTCTTTTAAAACAGAGAATATGGATCGTTTTAGTCCCTGGATTCATCATTTGTGCTTATCTATGTTTAAACTCATTAGATTTTGAACTCCCTCCTCCCCTTGCCCCAAACCCAAACAAACAGCACACTCCTAAAAGCTTGCTCTGGCCTCGCCTTGTCAGACTATATTTTCATCAACCGATTTAACATCTTTCTGATCTCGCTGATAGATGAGAACATGTGGTGTTTGTGGACATAAACTTGGGAATAGTAAACACTAGGGATTACTAGAGCGGGAGAGAGGGAGGGGGACAAGGTCTGAAAAACTACCTACCAGGTACTACCTTCATTACCTGGGTGACTTGCTCAGTCACACCCCACACCTCTGTGGGATCGCAATATACCTTTCTCAAACCTGCACATGTGCCCTCTGATTCTAAAATAAAGGTGAAAAAGAAGATCTTCCTGATAACAAAAATATGCCCATTCTCCTCCTTTTTTTTTTTTTCAAACGTTTTTTTTTTATTGGCTGAACTTCTGGAGAAGAAATATTGTCTATTTCCTATATAGAAAATGTTCTTGAAATAACATTCCCAGCATTATAAGGTTGGTGAGCTTTCTGAAACTCTAAACAGATTCCATGACACTTTATTCTGTTGAAAATCCTACACATACAGCCCAATTCAAAAGTCAGAGGAAAGGAGTCAAATGTCTTGGTTTTGTCCACACTGCGTTTGATGTGTGTTGTGTGGCACCTGAGCCTCTCCATGTGTCAGTTGTGCATACTTGGGACTATTATTCATTTTCCAGTATAATGTTGGAGCGGCAGCTCCAGGCACCAGGCTTCCCACATGCGTTTTATGGAACACACACTCAGTGTACGTGTTACAGCTCCTGGGCTGCCCACTCCCCTGGGCCTGAGGGAAGTGGTGCGGGAGGTGACTGCCAAACAGTCGTGAAATAATTTCCAAAAAATGCCCAGAGGTGCTACCTGTCTTCTTCCTTCGTGGAAGGCACATGCACCTCCCAAGCCATCGGGTGCTATTTGTTACACATATAAACACAAGGGGGTGGTGTTTGAAAGCGGGAGAACCATGTGATTTGCTTATCCCAGAAGCAATCTTTTTTGGAACACAGTCCAGGCAGCAGTGCAAGCCTATTCTTTGTCATTCCACTGTAATCATATTCTGCAAGACTGAGAAGCAGATAGTCTTGTATCAAGTCCATTCATTTTATTTTTTAAGGTAATTTCTTAAATCTGCCCCACTCTCTCTAACTCTTCTTTTACTGCCTATGTTCAGGTTCTCATCATCTTTTATTTTTTACCTTCTCAACTATTTATTAACTTACATAAATAAGTTTCTATTATTTATGAACTTACATAAATAGGTGTTTCTGTTTAAGTATAAAATCCACTGAGTTTTGACAGTGTGTATACCCATGAAGAATAACCACTGCAGTGAAGATCTAGAAAATTTCTATCACCCACCAAAGAGTCTCTGTTTCCCTTTGCAACACAGCATTCCATTCATCCCCAGACAATTCCTGTTTTTGTTTGTTTGTTTGTTTTGGCGGTGGCGACTCACTTTTTATCACTTTGGGTCCCTATAGATTGCCATGTAGTGGGAATCCACTGTATGATTTCATTTATGTAAATGTGGTTATCATACAGCATGTGCTCTTCTGTGTCCAGCTTCTTTCACTCAGCATAATGATTTGAGACACATCTAAGTTGTATGCATTCCCTTTGGTTGCAGAGTGGTATTCCATTGCATGAATACATTGCAGTTTATTCATTCACCTGACAAAATACATTTGAGTTGTTTCCAGCTTGGGGCTATTGTGAATAAAGCTGCAGTGAACATTACAGTTCAAGTCATTATGTGGACATAGTTTTAATTCCTCTTGGGTAAATTTCTAGTTGGGGAATAGCTGGGTTGTAAGAGTACGTATAAGTTTAACTTTTTAAGACACTGTCAGTCTTTCAAAGGGGTTGTCGTATTTTAATTTCCAAGCAGTTTGGGTATACCAGTGTCTCCACATCCTAACCCAGACCTAGTATTGCCAAACTTTTCAATTTAGCCATTCAGTGTTACGGCTCTTTTATAATTTGTCTAGCAGGCTTTCTGGCTTTGAAAGCCCCCAAAATAAAAATAAAAGCAAAATAAATAAATAAATAAATAAATAAATAAATAGAGTGTTGCTAGGGTGTGTAGAGTGCTATCTCATTATGCTTCAGTGTGCATTTCCTTGTCGGTTGGTGATGCTGGACATCTTTTCTTCTTTTCAAGAATCTGCATATGCTTTTTGCCATTTATAAGTCTCATCTTTTGAAGTGTCTGTTCCGATCTTTTGTTCATTATTTTATTTAGTTTTTTTTCCTTACTATTGAGTTGAAAGAGTTCTTTATATATTCTGGATTCGAGTCCTTTGTCAGATACATGTACTGTGAACATTTTCTCCCATCCTGTGATTTGCTTTTTTGTTTGCTTAGTGATATCTGTTGAAGAGATTTCTTTTTCTTTTTCTTTTTTTTCTTTCTTTTTTTTTTTTTTTTTTGAGGTCTTGCACAGTCTTCCAGGCTGTAGTACAGTGGTGCGATCTTGGCTTAATGCAGCTTCGACCTCCTGGGCTTAAGCTATCCTCCTACCTCTTAGCTTCCTTAGTAGCTGGGACTACGGATGCATGCAACCACGCTCGGCTAATTTTTGTATTTTTAGTAGAGACGGGGTTTTGCTATGTTGCCCAGGCTGGTCTCAAATTCTGGAGTTCAAGGGATCCGCTCACCTCAGGCTCCCAAAGTGCTGGGATTATAGACATGAGCCATTATGCCAGGCCCTGTTGAAGAGATTTTTATTTTTGGTTTTTATTTTTGGTAAAGTTCAATTAACAATTTGTTTCTTTTATGATTTATGTGTTTTGTGTCCTAAGAAATCTTTGCCTACTACAAGGTCACAGATATTTCATCCTGTGGTTTCCTCTAAGAATTTTATAGTTTTTCCTTTTTCACTTAGATGATCCATTTTAAGTTGTTTTTTTGTGTTTTGTATGAAGTAAAAGTGTTAATACTCTTTTTCTACACAGATGCTCAGTTCTCTCCTTTTAACGTCTCTTTAATTTCTAATATTGATTATTTATACTCTCTCTTTCTCTATCTTATGCACTCTCTGTTTCCCTTTCTTTTCTTTGACCAGATAGTGGGTTATCAATTTTTGCTGATTTTTAAAAATAATTTAAAAAGCTTTTGGCTTTGGTGATTTCCTCCAGGGTATGTCTATGTTATGTTTTATTGACTTTTGCCCTGATGTTCATTACTTCCCTCCTTCTACTTATTTTGGGATTACTTTGCTCTTCTTTTTCTTGCTTCTTGAGGTAGAACTTAGGTCACTGATTTTAGGCCTTTCTTCTTTTTCGGTATAAACCTTTAAAGCTATAAATGTCCTTTTAATCTCTGGTTCAGCTGCATTCCACAGGCTTTGATATACTGTATTTTTATTATCACCCACTTCAAAATATTTCCTAATTTCCCTTGACATTTTTCTTTGATTTATGGATTATTTAGAAGGTTATTTAATTTCCAAATAGTTGAAATTTTCATCGATAATTTATTTTTTATTTCTAATTTAATACTGTTATAGTCAGAGAATACAGCTTGTATGGTTTTAACTTAATCTATTGAGGCTTACTTTATGGCTCAGCATATAGTTTCTATTAAATTTTTGTGAAAAAAAAATCTTGCTGTTGTACATGTTCTACAAATACCAGTTGGGTTTAAGTGGTTGATGTTGTTGTTTAGATAACTGACATTTTTCTTAGATTTTGTGTAATTGTCCTATTAATTGCTGAAAGGTGTTATAATCCCTTACCATGGTTTTAGAATGTCTTGTTCTTTCTTTGTTTTTACTTTATGTATTTTGAAGCTCTGTTACTAGATACATACACATTTTTGTTATGTCTTGATGATGAATTGATCTTTACAATATGAAATGTTGCTCACTACTTTTGTTAATACTGTTTGTCTTAACATCTATTTTAACTGATATTAATTGGAGCCATTCCTACCCTGTTACATTTACTGTTTACATGGTAGTCTTATTCCAGCCACTTAATTTTCACCTGATTTGTATCTCTGTATTTAAAGTACATCTGTTATAGACAATAGTTGGACTTGTTTTTTTTTTTTTTTTGAGTGGAGTCTTGTTCTGTCGCCCAGGCTGGAGTGTAGTGGCATGATCTCCGCTCACTGCAACCTCCACCTCCCTGGCTCAAGCAATTCCTCTGCCTCAGCTTCCTGAGCAGCTGGGGACTACAGGCGCCCGCCACCACACCCAGCTAATTTTTGTATTTTTAGTAGAGATGGGGTTTCACCGTGTTGGCCAGGTAGGTCTTGAACTCCTGACATCATGATCTGCCCACCTCGGCCTCCCAAAATGCTGGCACTACAGGCATGAGCCACTGCACTCAGCTGGGAGTTGCTTTTTTATGCCTTGTTATAGTCTCTGCCATTTAATTGGAATGTGTAGTTTACTCGTATTTAATTATATTGATGATATTGGATTTAGATCTACCTTGTCATTATTTGTTGTCTGTTCCTTCTTGTTTGTTTTGCTTATGTTGCTTGCTTGCTTTTTTCTTCTTCCTTTTTGCCTTCTTTTGGATTATTTCAGTTTTTTAAAATGCCAATTTAATTTACCCATTGGCATTTTTGCTGTATCTCTTTTCTCTAAAATGTTAGTGGTTACTCCTGATATTGCAGTATATATCATTAGCTGTTCACTGTCCACCTAGAAATAATATTATACCATTTCTTGTAAAATGTAGAAATCTTGCACAGATACAGATTCATTTACCCTTGTGCCTGCAGTTATAATTGTCATATGTATTGTATCTGCATACATTATAAAAGCATGATACTTTGTTATCATTTTTGCTTTAACAATCGTATGCATTTTAAAACAATTAAGAGAAACTAGATTCTTTCATATATACTATATTTCTGATGATCTGAGTTTATCTCCGATGTCATCTCTCTACAGCCTGAAGAAATTTTATTTAGAATTTTGTGCAGTGCAGGCCAGGTGGTAAAACATTCTCTTAGTTTTTCTTATCTGAAAGTAAGGTCTTTATTTCACCTTCGTTATTGAAAGGTGTAGAGCTCTAAGTTGACAGTTTATTTATCTTAGTACTCATTGTTTCTGCTTTCCATGGTTTTCAATGAGATATCTGTGTAATGCAAATGATTATGCCCCTGTATGTAACAGGCTGCTTTCAAGATTTTTCTTCATTTTTGAAGTTTGACTGTGATGTGTTTCTCTTTGAATTTATCCTGTTTGGGGATTGCTGAACTTCTTGAAGTTGTAAAGTTATGTCTTTCACCAAATTTGGGGAGTTTTCAGCTACTGTGTTTTAAAATAATTTTTCTGCTTTAGTTTTCCTCTCCTCTCTTTCTTTGATTCAAAATCCTTGTTAGGTTTTTTAATCTGTTTCACAGTTCTGCAATGCTCCATTTATTGTTTTCAGTCTTTTATTTCTCTACTTTCAATTGGATAATTTCCAGTAATGAATATTCATTACTATGAATATATTCAGTAATGAATATTCAATGGAAATTACTAACTTTTTCCTTTATCATCTACAGTCTTAAGTCCATCTACTGACTTAAAAAAAAAAATTCAGGTATGGTACTTTCCTGTTCTAAAATGTCCAGTTAGTTCTTTTTTATATTTTCTATTGATTTCTTTTTGCTACTTCATTAATTGTAAGCATATTTTTCTTTGTCTCCCTGATCATTGTTATGATGGCTACATTAAAGTCATTGTCTGAAAATTCCAACATCTGAGTTTTATCAGAATTGGTGTCTGTTGATTCTCTTTTCCCTGAGGAATGGGTAATATGTTCTTGACTCTTTATATGTCACATAATTTTGGATTATAAGCTGGACATTGTGAGTGCTTTGTTGGGTTTTGTTTTAAAAGTCAATGAATTTAGCTAGACCCAACTACATCCTGCTTGCCTGTGATAGGTGATGGCAGATCTCAGTTCAGTTCTTTAAACATTAGCTGCAAGCTTCTTTCAGTTTTCTCCAGACATGCATGGTTCAATGC
Source organism: Plecturocebus donacophilus (assembly GCA_004027715.1). Classification (NCBI taxonomy): domain Eukaryota; kingdom Metazoa; phylum Chordata; class Mammalia; order Primates; family Pitheciidae; genus Plecturocebus; species Plecturocebus donacophilus. The sequence goes on from PVKP010001184.1 coordinate 45,833, forward strand.
TCTACCAGAGACTTGAGCTGAGTCTACATACAAGAATTTAGTGTTTCCCGTCTACTCTGACTCTCCTCTTTTGCCTTCTCCCCTAATGTTAGTAGCCCTGGCCTCCTCCTCCTGGTTTCTTCTACCAGAAAGATGGTCTTTCTGTTAAGTTTTTACTATATCTGTACTGCCACTGCCATGGCTGTGCTGCTCTCAGGGCAAAGCTGACAGAAAAAGAAAAATAATAAACAAAACACAGAGAACTGCTTGCCTTGTGCTTCAAGTATCACCTCATCTCCAAAACTTGCCTGTCTTTGTTCACTTCCCTAGAGACCTCATTAGTTGCTTTTAATCTGTTATTCAGAATGTATAGCTCTAACTTGCAGCAGGATCAGTATGTTGATCGCACACTCTACTGCAAGTGCAGCCCCCACTCATTGAGCTGAATAATTGCAGTGGCCTTCCTACTGCCTTTAGTCTTATTTCCCTCCAATCTAACTTTCACTTGGGAGCCAGGTGATTAAAAGAAATTCTGGTGCTGACCTTGCCATTATAAGATTGGTTTGAACTTACTGTAGTGGCATACGTAGCCTTTTGTAACTAACTTCTGCACACCTGTGAAATGCAGTAATGTGCCTTTTCTCGACCCTGTGTGTTTCCACAGTTCTGGGATACTCATCCTCTTTGCTTTTTCTTACTCTCTTTCCCTTGCCTAACTCCAGAAACCCACCTCTTCTCCCCATTTTGAATCAGATGTCCCCTCTGAGTTCCATCTTAATATTCTGTGGGTCCCCCATAATGTTACTTAGCACATTGTTCTGTTATTTGCTTCTCAGTTATCTGTATCCCCACAAGACCAAGCTCCTCAAGGGTTGCAAATAATGCCATATTTCTTTGATTTCTAACTCTCCGCCTACCTAATTTCATTTTCTGTTATATATAGTAGATACATAGTAATTTTTCTACAGATTACATTATATTCTCATGCATATACATTTTTTATTTCTAAGTTTCTTTGGGTGTTTGTTGTACACACACAGAGTTCCCATTAAATAGAACAAAGGATTTGGGGCCACTTGTCCACTATTCACTGTGTATCAGTTGGGGCATATTTGCTAACCTTGTCTTTTAGGTCCCCTACTTATGGGTGTTAGACCCAGCATGCTGTGAAATCCTCATGTTTAAAGTCTTTACACTAAGAAGGGATAAGGCGATGGGATTACTGGAGCATCCAGCAAAGGCAGGCCTCTTCTGCCTTTCTCTTTCTTTATAAATTGGAGAGTTCAAATATTGATGGAGAAGCACTCTCTCTCTCCGTGCGTATGCATGTGTGTATGTGTGTGTGTGTGTGTGTGTGTGTGTGTGTGTGTGTGTGTGTGTGTATGCTGATGACTCTCTGGCAAAAAGCCAGCACCATTCTTCTATACTGGGGATCAGGTGATAGATTCAGAGCCCATCAATTTGTCATAGTGTGTCATCTGCTGAGGAATCTGGAAAGCATTCTCTTCTTTTATTCCATTTCTTATTTGTCGGACGGGATTCATAGTCCTTTACATTGTACAGAACATGGGTTTTCACAGGAACTGTTACTTTGCTCCTTGGTATCAACCTTTCATAGCAGGATCTACTGAATGTGTAACCCACATTCTTTCTTTCAAAATAAATGAGCTTCTGTCTCTATAGAAATTTTAAACTTTCTTGTGTTATCTAATGTCTTGGAATAGTGCCTCAGCTTCAGCTCCAACTTGAAGAAGAACAAATGCTTTCATTTCTAGTTATGCAAATAAAATGCTCATTGTAAAACCATTTATAAATTTATTTATTTAGCAAGTATTTATCTTGCATTGGCTGCATGCCACGCTTTGAGAATACAACTAGGAAGATAGGTATGATCATTGTTTCATAAACATTTAGTCTAGCGTTACTGGAAAATATGTAAAGGACTTTTTAAAAAAGCATCCCCAAATCTCAATACACAGAGATAACTGCTGTAACTTCTTTCTGAATTTTTTTTTTGGTGTTTTTGCATTTCAGATTTCAGGTACCAGCACTTTATCTGTTTTCATTTCAGTATCTTCAACTTCTTTATCTATTTTCATTTCAGTATCTCTTGCTTCTTTGTCCTTCATTTCTCTCATGAGGCAAATTTCCAGTTGCTGAGGATCTAATCTTTAACCCACGTAACGTATGGCTCTGGCCCAAAAGGAAAAAACACTATTCAGAATGCTAATTTTAATCCCAAGGAGGCTGTTCTACTTTATATGTGTGAGATTCTGAATTTTCCACACCTATGAAATACTAATTAAGTTATAGAGGTATTTCCCAGTAAATTAAATTAACAGACTTACTCATTTTATAGTTTAATGAGGAGATGTTAAAAGTTGGGCTGCACCTTATTTATGATGGCAAAAACGTGATAAATATCTAAATGCCCATCAATAAGGGACTAGTTAAATAGATAATGTATCCATACAATGAAATACTATTAATGAATTAAAATAGTTTGTTGACACAAAAAGAAAAATGAAGATAGAAAAATAGCTACAACAAATTGGTGGCTGAAAAAAGCAGGTTATAACATAGATTACAATATTTTGTTTTCATTTATGTAAAATTGGATGCACATGTCTGTATATGAATAGAAAGCCATTTGTATGGATTCGATCAATCTATTTCTTCAACACCTATTATGTAAATGATGCTCTATAAATACATTGTGATAGTTGTCCATGGGGCGAAATCAGATAATACACATAAATTGTATCATGCATATTTGTGGGGGAACATATTTGACTTACGGAAAGTACTTTTTTTTCTTGCCTCCAGAATAATGAACTACAAAGTAGGCTGGACTATTTAATAGAAACTCAGGCCAAGACCGAAGTGGAAACTCGAGAGATCGGAGTGGGCTGTGATCTTCTACCCAGGTATTTAGGAATTTCCTGGGGATTTTTTATTCAAATTCCTCTTTGGCTGGAGAAAATACTTTACTGGGCTGTTCTTAACAGAATTGCATTCTTCCTATCAAAAATATTTCTGCAAAGCCAAGTGGTGGCTCTTGAGGGGGTTGACTGGTTTCTGTAGGAACAGGGGCATTGTGCAGGATGGAGGGGACAGCAAAGGAGAGACCTGGGGAAGCCATTCAGAGAGAGATGGGCCCTGTCAGTGAGTGCATACATGTGTTTCGTCCTTCCTTCCTTCAATAAATGCTGTTAGTACCTTCACTGTGCCAGACAGTTATGATACAGAGAGCAATGGGATTTGGTTCCCGCCCCACAGTATAGTCTGGAGGGAGAGACAGGTATGTGGGCAGATATATATAACAGTATGAGAGGGGCATCCAAGGTGCTTTAGTGATATACAAGAGGGAGGATCTAAACCTTGAACAAAACTCATCTATTCCTCAGTATGGTCACAGGGCACTGTCAAGCATTGGATTCGGTTCATAAACATCTGATCTGCTTGAGTCATCAGCAGATATGTGATAATTCTAACCTGGTTTGCTCAGTTACATTCCTGAGCTAGAAGACTGACCTGTTCATTGTTAAGCTGCTCCCATGCCTGTGTCTCTTCCTGGTGACATTAGAGCCTGTAATCCAGTAACCTGCCTTTGGTAACTAACTCAGCATTTCTAGGTGCTCACAACTGTGCCCGCGCTAAAGAGGACTTAAAGCAAGTTTACAGCAAAGATGCCAATGACATGTGACTTGTGATTTAGGTAATGAAAGTCACAAGATGCCTGGTGTCCTGTGTGCAGGAGGATGGATTCTTGTGTGAACAGGGGCACTTGTGTGTGCTTTGCTGGACATAGTAGTCTAGCAAGATGTTGAATCCTGGAATCTTGAGTGGTTACAGCTGGTGGGAAGCAGTGAAGAGCCGACTGCCAAGCTGGGGTGTGGAATACCTGGTTCTTGTCCTAGCAGCTGGCCACAGGATGCCTTCAGACAGGTTCTTCACTGGGGCCTGAGTTTCTCGACTTGTAAAGTCAGTTATTTGACTCCTTTTTATTTATTACTTGTGTTGTCATTTTTGTTAATTAAAATGAATCACTTGCCATTCTCAAAGAATTTTCCAAAAGCAGCATTAGGCTCTTTCTTTGACAGTGTCCTCATTTACATTGCTTGCCTTCTAGTAAAAAGGCATTTTTATCATTCTGATATAATTAACAGAAAATGTGGAATATATGTATAAATAGACTCCAGATCTCATCATCGTGTAGTACAAAGTACATGATGAAAATATAACCAAAAAGAATGATCGATTGTGTTCAGAGACCTTTCTGAAATATAAACACTTTGGCCGTTTCCCCCCTTTTTTATTTTTCAAAAGCCAAGTGGCCTAGTCCACTCTAATTGCCCAAATAATAAATTTTGTTTGGCTAAGACATGTACAAAACTATGTCTGAAACCAATAAATTGTTTGTTTTCTATTTCCCACATTTTAGCTTAAAATAAGCTTTTCAATTTGTATGCCCAAGTATAGCCTGAAGCAAACTTTTATGGCTAAGTTATGAAACCACAAAGCGGTTTTCATAATGGAAGTGCTGACAGACCCTTAACTTATGGCCATGGTGAACTTGGAAGCCACTTCAGTATCTAAAAGCAGCTTTTCCATAAATGTAACATTTGGTTTCCCCCAGGATCCATCTTAGCAGTTTAACTACCTAGGTCAATCAGCAGAGGAAATGAAAACTACATATTCGTGTTTCCGAAAAGGCAGAATAATATTTCATTTGTTTCCTCGCAAATATTTATTAAGTGCCTACTATGTGACAGGCACCAGGCAAGTCTGGGTGGGGAGGAGCCCGGGATCTTTAGGTAACTCAGGGCAGTGGCCTTCCACCTGCGCTTCTTGGAACTGCCTCAGGAGGTACACCCAGGGGGTGTACCAGGGCGTAGGGAGGGTTAGTGACAGGATGGCTCCTGGGACCCTGCTTCCTCCCCAAAACAACCTGAGAAAGTCAGCTTTTAGTCTGTTTTGTCTGTTGGATTCCAAGTAATAGTCTGTTTGAATAAATTCTCTATGGGCAAAAACAAATTGGAACTCCCGATCTAGTTAATCCCCAAATTTTATGAATACCAGGATTGAGGCTCAGAGAGACCAAGTGATTCTCTGGAAGCCACAGAGCCAGAATTAGAAACAGATCTTCTTCAGTCTTGGTGCAGTACATGTGGAGTTTGAAAATATGTAATAAATAGAGAGTTACTAAACAGTGGTGTGTATGTTCTAACAAAATTCCTGGTTCGTGCTTGGACTTCAAATTTATATCTAATAAAAGAGTCCATGTTATTGCCCACAACATTTTTTAGATTTTTTTTCTCTGGAATATTTTAGACCAAAACAAGCATTGAATTAAGCCTCAGTTACGCAGAAGTGTTTTGTTCTTGCTCTCTGCTCATCTCCTACAAGGAATTCATCACTGTGGGACGGTCAGGGAGGCTCAGGCTGCCCAGTTCCCTGCCCAGCCAGCTGCTAGCTGAACACAGCCTTGGGCAAGTTATTTCATCTTTCTAAAGCCTTAACTCTTTCATCTTTAAAATGGGAATGAAGAGAGCAACCTCATTGAGTTGCTTTGAAGATTCAATGAAAACATGTATATAAAGCATTTAGGAGCTGGGCATGGTGGGTCATGCCTGCATTCCCAGCAGTTTGGGAGGCCAAGGCAGGAGGATTGCTTAAAGCTAGGAGTTTGAGACCAGTCTAAGCAACATAGCAAGAACTTATCTCTCCAAAAAAAAGAAAAAGAAAAAAAAAGAAAGGAAATAAAAAGTAGGCCAAGTGTGGTGGCTCACACCTGTAATCCTAGCACTTTGGGAGGCTGAGGCGGGTGGATTGCCTGAGCTCAGGAGTTTGAGACCAGCCTGAGCAACTTTGTGAAACCCCATCTCTATCAAAAAAAATTTGATGGGCGTGGCAGCATGCACCTGTAATCCCAGCTACTCAGGAGGCTGATAGAGGAGAATTGCTTGAACCCAGGAGGTGGAGGTTGCAGTGAGCCAATATCATGCCATTTTACTCCAGTCTGGGCCTGGGCGACAGGGCAAGACTCTGTCTCAAAATAAATAAATAGAAATAAAAAATAAAGCCTTTTAGCGTGGTAATTGAACTGGAGTTAAGCACTTAATAACTAATAGCTATTGCTGTTAACATTACTAAACCCAAACTCTGATTTTCTATGTAGAACACTGTATGAAATATAAATAAATTTGAGTATGCTAAGATAATTTCATTAACTTAATTTTTTCTTTTCCTTTTTTTTTTTTTTTAAGACAGAGTCTTGCTATGTCACTCAGGCTGGAGTGCAATGGCACAATCTTGGCTCACGGCCACCTCAGCCTCCCGGGTTCAAGCAATTAACCTCAGCCTCCCCAGTAGCTGGGATTGCAGGCACCTGCTACCATGCCTGGCTAATTTTTGTATTTTTAGTGGAGACGGGGTTTCACCATGTTGGCGAGGCTGATCTTTAACTCCTGACCTCGTGATCCACTCGCCTTGGCCTCCCAAAGTGCTGGGATTACAGGCGTGAGCCACCGTGCCCAGCCTAACTTAATTTTTTTTGGTGGTAATTATTGATTTTATGAAATGGATTGCTAGCCTAATCCAGTATATAGTGCTTCAGTATGCACTGGGCTCTTCAGTTAAACTCACAGTGATTTGAAACCCCCTCTAGACACTGCATAAAACTCTGAAAGGCCCAGTGATTGATAAGGTCTCTGTCAGCTAAGACCTGAGCATGTTGCAGGCATGGGGCACTTGTCTCGTTATAGCATGGTGTCTCCTACCCACTTGTCTGTACAACTGCAAATGTTACATGCTGTGCTACCGCTAATAACATTTGACTTAGAGCTGCTCCAGTTTTTTTGTCTTGTGTGGAAAAAAATTGCATTTAGTTGATGCTCAATAAACATTTGTTGAGTGAATAAGTGAAAGATATATACTAAGTGAGGAACATAGGCAGATGATCAGATAATCATATTATCACATGATTCATTTATTTAATAAAGGCCTGCGATGAAGTGATCCCTGCTTATGTTTTACCTTTGTGTGTGTGTGTGTGTGTGTTTTCTCTCACTCTCCTCACTAGAATGTGAGCTCCATCAGGGCAGGGATTCTCCTCTATTTCACTAATTGCATTCTCCCTGGGACCTCCTTAGAGCAGTGCTTGACACACGCTAGGCACTCAATATTTGTTGACTGGAGCTCTCTCCCTGTAGCATTTGACAATCCTTCCTAAGAAGAAAGGAAGGATTCCTCAGCCTTTTTCTTACTCTTGCAGGACTTTCTTTCCTGGTTCTCCCACCATCTCCAGCTTCTCCAGCTTCTCTGACGGCTACTTTTCCTCCTCCAAGATCCTCGCCATGGTAGTCCACATGGCTCTATCTTGGTTCCTTGGTCCACTACTTCCTGCAAAGATTGCACTCAGTCTCACAGTTTCATCTCTCCTCTCCGTGGTTCTTGGGAACAAGGACTTGTATTCAAGAGAAAGGAAGTGTGAACCTTTCTTTTGAATACAAGTCCTTGTTCCCCACAGCCTTCTGGGCACTCCCAGCTGGTGTCCGCTTGGTCTTCATACTTGCGTTGCATGGCCAAGTGTGCCATCTCTTTCTTCAAAGAGGAATGCGTTCATTCTGAGGAGTGGATAAGAATACTGGCTTGGAAGTTAGAGCTGAGTTTGGGTCCTGGGTCTGCCTCCTGCTGCATCTGCAACTTTGGCAAATTCCTCCTTGATTTTCAAGGAGGGTCAGAACCTTCCTTCTCATCTTGAAAAGGAAGATTTTGGTGGCAATCCCCTTGGAAGCTTGTTGAGAGGATTAAGTGCAGTAACAAGCATAGAATGTCCAGTTTAAGTGCCTACATTTTCATATTTCTATTGCTACAGCCACTGCTCTCCCAGTTACCTACATTCAGTATATTGCAGTCACTTCTGAGCCAGAGAATTACTTTGCTCCTTGACTCACTCACTCAAACTGCTGTTCTTCTCCTTCATGACTTCCCTCATACTTTCCCATTCCCCCTGCTACCAGCCTGCCTGAGACTATCTCATCTACTCAGTACCATCTCTCTGCCTCACTTTCTCCTCAAATCCTTCCCCTCCTTCATCTAATCTTTGTGTTCCATAACTTTCTAGTGACCAAGGATCTCTTCATAAAGAGAGAGGGAAAGGGAAAGGGTGAGAGGGCACTCACTGTGATTTCCGGGGTTTTCAAACACACACATGTATGTATGTATTTAAAGACTCAGGAGTTTGGTTTGAAAAGTTTGATATATGTTAATTAAAGAACAAGTGCAGGTCATCTAGCTTTCATTTACAAAGAAAAGTAAAAAGAAAAAAAAAGTGATTTTTCTTTCTCCTGCCCTATTGTGAAACTTGGTTTCCAGCAAACTCATCAATTAAGTCTTAATAAGTGCAATTTGATGAAAAATATTCCTGCGGTCATAAGTGCTCAGCACATAGTAAGTGCTTTAAAATGCTTGTGTTTTCGTATTTCTGTTGCAAAGACCAGAACACAAAGTAGCTTTTTGTCAAAGCGTTATTTGCTGATTCTGCTGTTTCCCCCAGGGGAACTACCCCTTTATGAATTAATAAAAGGTTAACAATAGCCTAAATGTGTTAAGGCAAATGGTTGGGTTTCAGTTTTGTGGTTGAGGTTATTTGTGTTCTTGAAATCCTGTTGTTTCCTAGTGATCAGCTAAATAAAATATCCCACTTCTTTTTTAAAGGATTGGGATATGAGAGCCTGTTTTTGAACTCTACAAGGTTCACCTTTATAAATATTTCTGCATTTTATGGGCTTTCAGGATATTGTCACTAGGGACTGTTTCTGTTATGTGGAATTTTCACAGGAGTTGGCACAAATTACCATCTGGCTTCTGCCCCTGGCACTCCACTAAACTGCCTGGTCAGGTCGCTGGGGACTCCTGGATCACCGGGTCCCATGGATTGCTCTCTCTGGCAGTTGACACTGGGACCACTTACTTCTTGAAACTCCTCCAACCTTTGGTTTCCTTTGTAATCCAGAGTAATAGCTCTGTGGGGTAATAGCTCTGGGGCTAGCCTCTGCGAGCTGCTGGATTCATGGAGATTATGGAGATTTGGTTTTCACCCTTAAAGAAATTATACCTAGCAGTGGACACAAATGTGTAGACCAACAAGTGCAACAAAATGTTATAGAGGCTGGGCGCTGTGGCTCATACCTATTATCCCAGCACTTTGGGAGACTGAGTCGGGTGGATCCTTTGAGGTCAGGAGTTCAAGACCAGCCTGGTCAGCATGGTGAAACTCCATCTCTACTAAAAACACAAAAGTTAGCCAGGTGGTATTGGCATACACCTGTAATCCAAGCTACTTGGGAGGCTGAGGCAGGAGAATTGCTTGAGCCTGGGAGGTGAAGGTTGCAATGAGTCGAGATCACGCCACTGTAGTCCAGCCTGGGCAACAGAGAGAGACTTGGTCTAATAACAACAACGAAAAAAGATGCTACGGAGGTGTCAGAAGGCTCTATAATAGTAATGTTCAAGGTGTATATGGGAATTGGGTGGAGAACATGGAGAACCTCCTGAGGGGAGACATACAAAGTTTAAAATATACCCCCTGCCATGCTTTTGATACATCCTCTATCACCTGGTGAATGATTGGATGTGGGAAGTTAGGGGAAAGGGTTTTGACTCTTAGGCTTCATTTACACATTTTGTTATTTCATTGGTTGGGATAAGGAATGTAGCTGCTGTTTGAAAGAACCGACATATCTCGGTGGCTTAGCATGATAAAGATTAATTTCCCTTGTCATGGTTTAGGGTAGTTTGGTATAGGTTCCACTCCCCACAATCTTTCAGGAACCTAGGAATTCCTCCATCCAGAGACCCTGCCTGAGCTTTGGAGTCCTCCTGGGTTCTCCACCTGTATGCTCTACATAAAAGGGAATTGAGAGAGAGCGTGTGGGGGATTATGTAGAACATTTAATGAGTTAAACCTGGAAGTAGTAGAAGTCATTTTTGCCTGTTTGGTCACATGGCCCACCTAATGGCAAGAGAAGGTGAGAAATGTAGTTATGTTTCCAGGAGGAAAAAGAAGTAGGATGTCTTAGTCACCCAGTCCTGTTAATTACACCTCCCAAATAACTCTTTAACCTTTCCCTGCCACTTCCTTTCCAGTACTTCCATTAGAGTTCAAGGTCTCATGATCTCTAACCTCCTAAAGAGCAAGAATTTTCAACTGACCTGCCTTCGGAATAATCCTTCCCTAGTCAACGTTCAATGGTATCAGTGGAATCTTGCTAGAATAAAATATGAGCAGATCATGGCTCTCCATAAAAACCTTCTCTAGTTCCCTGCTCGCTTCTGAACTCCTTAGCCAGAAACATGGGATCCTTCTCCACCAGGCCTCATCTTCTGCCACTCTCCATTGTGAACTCTTTGTTCCAGTCATTCTAAAGGAGCACACAGTTTGCATTTCCACATCTGCAAACCGTGTGCTCTCCCATCTCTGCCTTGCATATTACTGCCCCTTCTTCCTGGAGTTCTCATCCCCTCTTTGCCCACTTGATGAACGCCAGGCATCCCTCAGGATTCACCTTCTCTGTGTGAATTTCCAGTTGTGAATTTCTCGGTGGTGCTACATTGTTCTGCCCTCAGTTTTCCCATCATGTGTCCATGCGTATATTGTTCAGGTCATGGCAAGAAGGGAGGCTTGAGAGCTAAATGAAGGGACTGTTGTGGATGTCTGGGCAACTGTAAGGGAAGTAAACAAAAGACAGTGGCCAGCTCTGGAGCTAGCAACATTGCAAGCTGTTACCACCCTTCCCTGAGGAGGCAGGGGAGAAAGCCATGGGAAGAGAGCAAGCGGGGGCCCTGGTAGAGGGATGCCCCCAGCTACCAAGCTGCACCCTGTCTGGGAGGGGACAAATGTTCTGACCTCTTTGTCCTCTCATTCCCTGATCTCCTACTACCACCTTGAAGTAGGCCAAAAGGAACTGAATTTGAAGGGTAAGGGAGCCCCTTGATGCTGACCTTCCTGGGCACAGAGTGGGGTGGAGAAGGGGGAGAGTAGGTCTGAATGGCAGATGAAGAATACCCAGCACAGCTTTTATGTCTTTGTTATAGTTCCTAACACAGTACATGAAAATTATTTATATACATATCTTTCCCACCGGATCATGAGTCCCTTGAATGCCTGTTTATAATTTTTCTGAACCCTAGATGCCTAGTACAACCTTTACAGGTTGCTAAAAATAACTTTTTATTTTTAATCTGAACATAGCATGTTCAGGCTGCCATAATAAAGTACCATAAACTAGTTAGCTTATAAACAACAGAAATTTATTTCTCACAGTTCTGGAGGCTGGGATGTCTCAGACCAAAGTGCCAGCAGATCCAGTGTCTGGTGAGGGCTTGCTTTCTGGTTCATGGATGGTGTCTTCTTGCTGTGTCCTCACATAGCAGAAGGGGTGAAGAATCTTTCTGGGTTCTCTCTTATAAGGGCACTAATCCCATTCATGAGAGCTCCACCCTCATGACCCAATCACCTCCCAAAGACCCCATCTCCTAATATATCACCTTGGGGGTTAGGATTTCAACGTATAAATTTGGGGGAACATTAAGTCCATTGCAGGGCTCATTTGTAATGTTTAAATGAAATAGTAAGCTGTATTATTATAGTCGTTTTAAGTGCTTAAACACCATTTTCTAGAGTTTTCTTACCATATGAGGCATATGGGGGTTTTGTTTCATTTTCCTGACCTGCCTTTTTTCATTTATCAGCCAAACAGGCAGGACTCGTGAAATTGCGATGCCTTCTAGGAACTACACGCCATACACAAGAGTCCTGGAGTTAACTATGAAGAAAACTCTAACTTAGGCACTCAGAGACTTGCACTTTTTACAGATGGACAAATGCTCTGGAACCCTGTGACTTGAAATCCTTTGGGAAGAGTGACTGTTGTTTCCCCTATACACAGTGTAAGCCAGAATGGAAATCGCTGAGGCTCTGATCCGCTTCTAGGACAGGAAGGAAAGTGAAGGCGGAGGGGCAGGTAAGAGACAAGGTCACATTTGAAACACCCACTCCGCATACCCTGCTATACTGCGTCATCATTTGTTTTTTTTGTAGACACTGAAATCCTATCAGGAGGATTCCCTCACTATTTATTTTACTTGCTAGACTTTGGTTGGGAGGGAAAAGGACATTAATTTGAAGTTTCATGTTATTCATGCCAGGATCGTTTGATAGGGCGTGAAGGTTTTGTTTACCCATAAAAGTATTAGAGGCAGCGTTTCTCTGATACAGAGAGGCCTGCCCACAAGGAGCCTGGGCACCCAGACAAACTTGAACCTGGAGGGGAGGGTCCCCGGCCTGCAAACGCTCTTTCCTCTGGGTCCCAAGCATCTGTGCAGGGTCGTGGGAGCCACAGTTAGAGACTTGTGTGGGCCAGACAAGCTTCATTCACATGCACTAGTCCCTTGGTTTAATTTGTGCCTTATGCCTTCTTCGGACCAGCTGAAATCACTGTATTTATTCAACTTGTGATTTTTTTTTCTTTTCACTTTAACTTACAGAGAATTTTATATGTCATGGACATTTAATCATTTAATGCTTTCAGTATCAATTGGTGTTTTTGTTCAATGAATGAATAATCTGTTCGTGCATGCTCTACTTTGATATTATAAACTATGTCACATATGTTTAATAAATACCATATATTTTGTTCTACTAATGTTGGCTCTGTGTTTCGTCCATGACCATATAGAAGGGGCAGAGAGCAGATCAGGCTCTGGAATGAGTGTCAAAGTCAGATCACGTGATCTTTCAGACAGTACCATCCATAGAAGCATCTGTAAGCCATCAGATTGACTCTGTGTGTGTGTGTGTGTGTGTGTGTATGTGTGTGTGTTTGCAGGGGGTAGGAAGCCTATCTTTTTAATTCCTGATATTTAGTTAATCCACCATGTGGAAAAGGTAAGATACATTAATGATCACAAAGTACAAAAATAGACTTTACTTTTAAAACTTTCCTCAAACCCCCCACCCCTTACTGTCTACACTTTCAAAAAACAAAGAAAAAAGAAAGAAAGCAAAGCAACTCGGGAAGATAAATCACTGTGAATCAGAAAATAGTGCTAAGAGGAGAATGTGCATTTGGGAGCCTAATTTATATTTAAACACTGTCTGTGGGACTTTGGGCAAGTCATCAAAGCTCTCTGAATATTAGTTTCATCCTTTAAAAACCTGGGATCATTACACTTACTTGATAGGTTGATGTGAGTGCCACGTGAGGTCATTCCCAAAGAGGGACTGGGCACTGCCAGGCACATGGCAGTCATTGCTGTCATTCTGGAGGTTTGTTTTAGTGCACTGCTGACTGCTGGTTGACTGTCACCGTTGGAGGTGTTCTAGGAGCAAGAAACCATGCTCTGTGGCAGCCATCAAGCAGGAGCACTTAGGGAAAAAGCTGTCCTTAGGACTAGGAGATAGGGAAGCTGGACTCAGAGAGAGGCAGAGGGCCCTGGGAGCCCATCCCCCTGGAGAAACTGGTCTGCAAGCAGTTTCTAAGTGAAACACAATGACTTAAAAAATGTCAATTTTAATGAGACCAAGGTAGAAATGAAAACTACTCTGCCAACACTTCCACATTCACTTCTTTCTCTCTCTCTCAAAAGAAGCAAGGAAAAAAAAACTGAGTAACTTTAAATTTAAAGAATGCCAGGAATCATTCTACAGCTTGGAACTTTGTATTTTAAAATGTATCCTCAACATATGGAAAATTCTAAAGATGATTTGAGGTACTCAAGAAGACTATTACAGAGAGTTTCTAAATTATACAGACTGAAACTGAAAGAAACTGAGAAACAATACTTCCAGATCCTTTGTCAACATTAACTTTAGTGCACCCCAGCCCTCCATCTAAAAGAGTGACCTTCATCAATCTCTTTGTGAGCAGGGATATTATGTAAAATTGGGAGAATGAACTCTAACATTTCATAGTAAATTTATCTCACTGAAATGGAAAGCAGCAGTGTATGTACAGGATTTTTTAAAAATAAAAATAATATGCTATAATAACGCTTCCAGTTAATGTTTTCATTCCAGTCCTTCCAGGCTTTTAAAACACACACACACACACACACACACACACACACACACACACACACCCCGCTTTATTTTGTTTTTAAAACAAATATGACCCTATACTGACGAGCAAAATCATGTGATTTTTAAGAACGTGGGAACACTCAACTACCTGATCTTAGTCACAAGTGTGCATGTGGGTAAGTCACAAACCTGTAAAATGGGAACTGTGAGAGTTCTTTCCTAATAGGGTCAGTGTGAAGAGTAAATAATGCCTGCACAGTTCTTAGAATAGTGCTTGGCACATAAGAAGCACTTAATAGATGCTACCTATTATCGTTACATACATTTGTAGCCACTTTTTCCTTACTTTATATGTGTATATATATATATATATATTTATTTTATAAGTACAGTAAGTTTGCTTACTTCATATATATACTTTATAATATTTGCTTACTTTATAGATATAAAATAAGCAAAAGTATATATATGTATTATGTACTATTATATACATAAACATATATAAAGTAAACAAAAAGTATATATATATTATATATAATCTACACCATTGTTTCTTAGAGGTAATTGGATTCCATTTTTTGATGTGTCATGATTTATTTGACCCATCCCTTAGTGTCAGAATTTTGGATGTTGGCTTTACTTTTTTTCAGTAGTCCTCTGACGAACCATCTTGTGCACAAGTTTTTGTATGCTTGCCTGATTATTTTCTCAGGATAAATTCCTAGAAGAGGAATTGGTCGGTCAAAAGGAATGCACACTTTAAGCCTTTTGGTGCATATGGCCCACTATGGCCTGTGGAAATTTGAATCCATTGAAATTCTAACAGGCTGAGAATGTAACTTCCTGACCCCTTTGCCAACATGAGGAATGAGAAATGGAGTACATAACTTTAGGCAGTTATGTACTCCATTTCTTTAGGCAGACCTGTCCCCAAAACAGGTGGTGAACAAAGTTCCTTCAGCATATGACCTGTGGATGTCAGAACTCATGGACATGCAGGTGTGAACTGCGGGCCTGGAGGTGTCCCTAGGGCCCAGAGAGTGCCTGGCAGCGGACAGGAAACAGGATGGGCTTGGAAGGAGCAAGTGTCCTTTAGGATCCAGGATTCAGAGGCAGCCTGCTGCTTAGTGAGCCATCACCAAGAGCCTGTCACTCAGGCCACATGACTAAGATGTGGTTTGACTGTGGGTGGGGCATGCCCTCTATTTCAGGGATAGCCTGGGAGAGAGAATCAACATTTGGGAAGTGGTTGGAGGGTGCCCCAACCAAGGCTGAACACTTAGTTGGCCCATGTGTCCACTCTAAACACCCACCTTCTCCCCAGTGAATGCCATCTGCCTGCTCCAGGAACTCTAGGGTGGTCACCAGGGCAAGGAGTGAGGGTGACAGGAAGGGCAGGATTCCTGGCTCAGGCCCCACTGGGCGATGGTGCTCGTCTTGACAGCCAGACCGAGGGGACTAGGTCAGTTCACCCAGCACATGACAGGTGCTGGGAAGACAAAGACATGCACCTCAAGACCCTCGCCCTCTCCAAAATCTTTTCCAGCAAGTCCAGGCCTTGCTGATCTGTCCCATCTCTGAATCCCAGGGGAACTTATTTTCAGCCCCTTCTTTATTCTTACATCTCATGACCAATCTTCCTGTCCATTTGTTGTCTTTCTGGTGACATAAACTCCTCAGGGGTAGTTTCCCATAAGGGGCACACTAGTCATTTGGAGGGAAGCCATTGCAAACCTGGATAAACATGAAATATACAAATGAAGAGTGTTCCAGAAAGAGCCTCGGCTTGGGGGAAGTAAAGGATACCAGGAGTTACTGAGCTGGACACAGCACACAGACATTGAGTCTTGACAACAGTCCTGCCTAGAAGATGTTATTACCACCATTTCACAGATAAGGAAATTGAACCTCAAAAAGATGTGAAAATTGTCTGAAACCATCCAGACCTGTCTGATTTCAGAACACAGGTGGGAGGCCTGGAGTCAGTCCCAGGTCTGCCATTAAATCACAGTACCCCCTTGGTCAGGTCACTGCAGCACTCTGCGGTTCCATGCCCCTGGATGCAGCTTTGTCTATGAAGTAAACAGAATTGTATCCCCCCACCGCCACCCACAGGCTTGCTGCACAGATCACAGGACAGCATGGAAAAAATTTCCTAGTAGTGCATCAGAGACATACCAATAATTGATACCTGCTACTATTACTAGTAATTATTGGAAGGCGAAATTGCAACAAGAATATTTGCAAACCCAGGAATTTCTTCTTACTGGACAGACTTAATGAATGCTAGTGAATGGGATTGTGCAGAAGACAAACAGGAGTGGGGGAAATGTCACTGGATAAACAGGAGATTAAATAAACTATCTCCTTTTCTTTACATGTGACTTTAAGAATGATCTATTTCACTTTGTCAGAGAAGGAGAGACCCAAAAGGGAGACTAAAGATGAGTTTCTAAAAAGAGAGAACAGAAGCAAAGAGACCAGAAGGAGACTGCTGCTAAAGCTTAAGGTAAATCAGTAGGCAGGATTAGATAACTAATACGTGGTGTGAAAAATATAGTTGCTTTTTGTTTTTGCATGAGGATGTCTCATTTTTTAGCACCACTTGTTGAAAAGACTACCCATTTTCCACTGAATTGCCCTTGTACCATTGTTGAAAATCAATTGGTCATATATGCATGAATGTATTTCTGTACTCTCTATACTGTTATATTGATCTAGTTACTTATCTTGACACGAATACTAGCTGTCTTGTTTGCTGTAGCTTTGTCATCGGCCATGAAGTCAGGTAGTATAGGCTCCCTAATTATGTGTTTCAAAGTTGGTTGGGCTATTCCAGGTCCTTTGCATTTCTATATGAATTTTATAGTCCGTGGATTTCTACGAAAGGAATGTTGGGATTTTCCTTGGGGCTGCATTGCATTGAACAGACAGGTCACCAAGGATAACACCAAACTCTTTCTGTGTCAGGCCAGCTCCTAGCAACACTGCAGCCCATGCTGGGCACACCGAGGTTGATTTCTGGATGTCACTGACTGCTCTTCTCTTCCTTAGCTGGAAAGGTACTGGGAAAACTTTCATAGTGTATTTCAGTAAAGGTATAGTATAATCTTTGTGGAATTCCAAACAAAATATTATAAGAAACATTCATTTGTGCCCAAGGGCCATAAACTTGATGTAATCTGAATGCAATAAATTATAAATACATGGCAAACAGTTCATGATGGTTTTCTCTTAATTTTTCAGGCTTTAACATAGAGTATTTACAGGATTCACCTTCCTGATTTAGGGGTGGGAGGGGGGTTGAGAAATAATTAGTAGGCAATTTTTTGGCCCTGGGACTTTTCTTGTAAATGTTTTCTTTGGCAGCCATACTCTTGAGAACAGGAAGTTACTCTCTTGTTACAGATTTAAGACTTTTCTGAGCCAAATAACAGAAAGCTGGATTAGTTCTGAAATGAAGTGGGGGGAAAAAAAACAACTCTAGGCTCTTGCTGGAGATTAATGACATCTTGCAAATATTTTAATTCTCCCCTTTCCTCTTAACTTGCTACCTCCTAAACAAAACACACTTAGACTGAATAAAACAAAACAAAACGAAACTTAACTGATCACTTTGTAGCCCAACCTTAAAATAAAATATCTTTATGGTACCCACAAATTTATGTAAACATTTTGGGGGCTAAAGGGAGGGAAAATAGGGCTGCCTCAAGTTGATCCTTTTCTTTGTTACAAAATTCCCAATATGAAATTTAGAGCATAAAATATACTTGTAAAGATGCTAATTTTTCTATGATAATCATAAAGATTCATAATTTTCTTTGATCTTAAAATGGCTTAAAAACAGGTACAAGTATTTAATCAAGCTTTGAAAACTATATTATATGTTGTTTGAGATGGTTGCAAACAATTTTTTAGGAATTGTTTCAAATGGCAGGATGATAATATTTGACTAGAGCACCTGTTAGTCTGACTATAACACAAAGAAATTATTTCCTCCAAAAAGACTGAGACCTTATAGAAGGGTGTGCTAAGGTAGAAATGAAAATAAAATTTAATTTTTACACTTGATACTAAAAAAAGTTGAAATTTTGATGTAGTTTACAATCTGGAGGAACATTGATTCTGTGAATTATCTGAGAACCGTTTGTGAGGATTCTTTTTAAAATTGTTTTAAATTTGAAAGTTTTTATTTTTTGCATCTTTTTTTTTTTTTTTTGAGACAGAGTCTTGGTTTGTCACCAGGCGCCAGGCTGGAGTGCAGTTGTGCGATCTTGGCTCACTGCAACCTCCGCCTCCCGGGTTCCAGCAATTCTTCTGCCTCAGCCTCCTGAGCAGCTGGGACTACAGATGCGTGCCACCACGCCCAGCTAATTTTTTATATTTTAGTAGAGACGGGGGTTTCACTATGTTGGCCAGGATGGTCTTGATCTCCTGACCTCGTGATCTGCCTGCCTCGGCCTCCCAAAGTGCTGGGATTACAGGCGTGAGCTACCGCGCCCGGCCCTGCAAGGATTCTTAAAACATAGCAGGCCCTATAAAAACTTTGAGATTTAGAGATAAAGAATGCTTTCCTATATATAGTATATATCTTCTACTAGTATGTATAGTATATATCTTCTATTATATACAAGTGTATATCTTCTGTATATAGTATATATATTCTGTTTATAGTAGTATATATACTATATTAGTGTTTACAGGTATGTATCTTCTACTAGTAATCTAGGAAGTTTCCATGGTATTAATTGCAGCCTCAGGAAAAAACAGTTGGGCTCAGTGTTTGCCTTCCACGCCCAAACTCAAATGCCCTGGTACCCAAGAAGTTTGCCTACAGGTGAGAAGGGTAGGATAATGGTGCCAGTAGCTGGTGGGAGCAGATGAAGAGGATGCTTTCCTGGGCTATAAGAACATGCCTATCCTAAAGTCACTCAAATTTGTAAGTTTGCAAAACACTGTGCTGCCAAGCACACCCATCTGTAGTTTGACTGTGGCCAGAGACCCACAATTTGCTCCCCCGATTTATGTTACCTAATGTTTTTCTCTGTATATCATGAAGAAGGTATTTATTCCTTCAGACTCTTTCTCCAGTCTGCTTGAGGTGTTGCCCCTTCCACATCATTTATAGTAGTTTGCTTGTCTTTTACTATTTTGACAGCTTCACTTTTTTAAACCTTATAAACAATTTTAAATTACTCAGAGCTGTCATCCATTAGATATAAAAATTAAATGAAGCCCAAGAAATCTAGGTGATGGGAAACATTATCCAGGGCTGTAAGATATGCATATCTATGGGAGTCCAGCAAAGGCTGATAAGCCTGGAGCTCCAGCAGTGTTGGGTGAGCATTTATTTAAAGGGAGCTACTTGCTTCCTGGTTTGACTGCATACCAAATATTTCTTCTCAGCATTTATGAGCTTAAATAGATGCAGATGTTGCCAAAGAATGTATTATAACATTCATCATCCTAGAATCATATAATTTAAGTGTTGAGAGGCCTCTTGGACTTTGGTTCAATACTCTCATTTTAAGCAGGAGGAAGCTGAGGTTCAGAAGAGTTAACTGACTTGCCACAGTTAGTGGTACATAAACCCTGCTCCATAAAAACATTGTTGAGGGTCGACAAATTTTACCACCCCCACCTTCATTCTCTCATCTGGATTACCTTTATTGTCCTATACACTATGCTTGACTATTCTCTCAATTTTTGGGAAGAAAATTAAGGAGGAATTTTTTTCCTGCAAGTCTTCTATGTATTTCATAGGCATCCCTTACTCCTCTCCATCTCCCCACTGTTGATAATTTTCAGAGCTGTGTTCTCTCTCATGTAAGATGGAAATTAAAGGTGACTAGACACTGACTCTGGCTAGGTCTAGTAAGAGGAGAGGGGTTCGTTGGTTTTCTCTCACTCTAGCCTGCTGCTGATTACCGGTTTCTTTGATTCATGGGCTCTGAATGTGAGAGCCATAGTGTGCTGACGCTGTAGCAGAAATTGGTTCTTTCCCTCCACTAAAGGGACAGCTACCTCCCTGGTGAAACCTGAAAGGATTTTATGAAATCTCATCCTGTAGTGACTTTGCAAATTAACTCCCTCACTCCTTTGTTGTTTTCTCATAAATATATGTTCAAACTGTCCTTCCTCAAGCACAAAGGAAGCGTAAACATAGTTTATCTGATATTTTATGAATTGAATAATTTTTATAACCAGACTTATATGTTGTATTGAAGATTTTATGAAAAATCTTCAGCAAGACCCATTTAGGTGTAGGACACTCTGTCCTCAGCATAGAATTTGAATCAATTCTAAGCAAAGTTTGGCTTTGATATCTTCCTACTTTCCTGCCCTACCTGCTTTCCAAATCCTGGAGATGTGGTAGTCTGGGGTCTTCCTAGTATCCTAAACTCACTGATGTGGTAGCCTCTCTGGTGTGTTCTTCTTCTCAGATTACTCAAAATTCCCTCCATTTTCTCCCTTTCCCTTCTAAACAAATTTCACTCTTTGAGTGTAGGTCATCTCCTCAGCTAGGCTGTTAGGAGGAAGCCTTTTGGAACTAATTAATACTCACATGTAAATGACTAATTGATCATTTCTGTTCTCAAAGGAAGATTTTTATTCACCAAAATAATCTTCTTATTGGTGGAATTTTACTCACTGTGTCAAAGGGAAGGAAAATAAGGGGAGGGGAAGGTATTTTTAATCTTGTTTAAGATTTTATGTCTTAAACCGAGAGGTGAGGCCTTAGCTACAAGGTCTGTATTGTCTGTGCCAAAGATCATGTGCTCTTTCAAGGATTTCTTTTCACCAGTTTGTGAGTTTATTCATATTAATAAATCTTGTGAAGTTTTATTATTCAATCACAATTCAGTTGATCACATATCTAACCAATAATCTTTATTAAATTTGCTAATTAAAAAGTAAACTTACATGAAATTTTAGAGTACCAAACATTTAATAAATTATGTCTTCCCACACTATCAAGATCATAAAACACAGTGGTGGACCGAAATGGAAGATTCATCACTAAACAACACTTCAGTCATGTGACGGTATTCAGAGAACATGGTTCTTTTCCTTCAACTTGAACCTTACTTGGCTGAGATTTTCTCACCACAGTCTTTGTATTTTTTTTTCCCCATGGGCAACTGCCCCTTTGATTAATCCCATTTCCCTTAGTCCTAGTTTTTCCAGGCAGCTGAGCAAACAAAGATGCAGGCAGCCATTTTAACATGCTTCCTCCCTCAAGCCCTCTGGGATGGGCCGTCTGTTCATCCTGTTCATAAACCAATGGCCTGAATGGGCTGGAGAAAGCAGCAAGGATCTTCTGTCAGGATTAATTTTAATAGACCATAGTCTGTCACCCGGGAACCATAGCCAGGGCAAATGGCTTTAAATTACTATTTGCTGATAAAAAGGGAGATATGAGCTGAAAATGTGGTTCCTCATTTCAAACAACTTGGATAACTAATGCAAGAATTTACTTTTACTGTGTAGTGTGGGCACTTTACAGCCGAAACCCTTGGGTAGCTGAGGAAAATCTTTTGTTGCCATGGGATCACAGTGAAATATAAAGAGGGGAAATGTGGCATTTTGTAGAAGTATAGAATTTTAGATCTGAAAGGGAAACAAAACATGTATCTGTGAATTCCGTAGGACTTATATTTAGAGCTTTATGTTTCTGATTTCTGTGCAGAGAAACATGATTCCTCTTATTGCTCCTTTCGCTTTTTCATCTTTCTCTTTACCAGTTCCTTTCTCTTTCCTTTTTTCCGCTGTTTTTCTCATACCCAACTCCAGTTCCTTGTTTCTTCCCTGGCTTCCTCATCCCTCACCAGCCAGCCTCCTGTCATTTCTCTGTGAAGCTCTTCACTGAGTGGCACATGTGGTAGCGTGGTGAATGGAGCCCCTAGGTGAACAAGTCAGGAGGTCCTAGCTCTTGTCTCTTCTGCTCTGAAGTGTGAAAAAGTAGTTTGGGGGACTGACTAGAAGGAACAGTTTTGTAAAATGGCACACAGATGTCAGCCATTATTGTTCAATAAAGTCGTTGGTGTACCATTCCTAAGTAATTTTTCATTAGCTGTGGCCATTGTTTCGGATTGTTTAAAAATGCATAATGTGACTGGACATGGAGGCTTACACCTGTAATATCAGCACTTTGAGGGGCCAAGATGGGAGGATCATATGAACCCAGGAGTTCCAGACCAGCCCTGGGCAATATAGCCAGACCCCATCTCTCTACACACACACACAGACACACACACACCTCAGCTGGGCATGGTGGCATGCACCAGTAGTCCCAGCTACTTGGGAGGTTGAGGCAGGAGTATCCTTTGAGCCCAGGAGTTTGAGGCTGCAGTGAGCTATGATTGTGCCACTGCACTTTAGCCTGGGTGACAGAGGGAGACCCTGTCTCAAAAAAGAAAAAAAATCAACATGTTCCATTTTCAAATGGATGCTTCAAAATAAAAACCATGAAAGAAAATAGAATTTGCTTCATGCTTATTTATGATCCTTGGTTCCCATCTCTTTCCTGCCAACTCCCTTCAACTTTCATGGATCATATCTCTTGTTCATGGAGAAAATGTCCACATTCCTTTACAAACGTGATTGACACCATAAAAAATGTTTGGTGCAAGTTCTGTAATCTTTCTTAAATAGCCCAGCCTGAGCACTTGAGCAAGAAGGCTGGTGACTAAAATTAAACAAAACATAGCAAAACTAAAAACAGGCTGAGTGCAGTGGCTTATGCCTCTAATCCCAGCACTGTGGGAGGCTGAGGCGTGCGGATCCCTTGAGGCCAGGAGTTTGACACCAGCCTGGCCAACATGGCGAAACTGTGTCTCTACTAAAAATAGAAAAAATTAGCCGGTGTGGTGGCACCTGCCTATAGTCCTAGCTACTCTAGAGGCTGAGGCAGGAGAATTGCTTGAACCTGGGAAATGGAGGTTGCAGTGAGCTGAGATCACACCACTGCACTCCAGACTAGGTGACAGAGCAAGACTACTTCTCAAAAAAAACAAAAACAAAAACCAAGTGTCAATGAAGATGTTGAGCAACTGGTACCCTCAGACATTGCTAGGGGAGTGCAAAATGGTACAGATACTTTGTAAACAATTTGATAGATTCTTAGAAACATTTATGTACCATATGACCTAGTTATCCCATTCCCAAGAAAAATGGAAGTCTATGTTCACACAAAAACCTATACACAAGGTTTATAGAGACTTGATTCATAATCAGCAATAACTTAAAGCAACTCAAATGTCCTTCAACTGTGAAATGTATAAACTCATACAGTAGAATCCCACACCCACAGAATACGATACTATTTAGCAATAAAAAGGAGCAGGCTACGATACCTGCAGTGGCATAGATGAATCTGAAAACCATTATGCTGAGTCAAAGAAGCCAGATTCAAAAGGCTACTGTATGATTCTACTTATATGACATTCTGGAAAAGGCAAAACTCTAGGACAGAAGACAGACTAGTAGTTGCCAGGGGTAGGGGGTTCAGTGATGAGGTTGAGTACATTTTGGGGGCAATGATAGAACTGTTCTATATCATAATTATGGTGGTCATTGCAGAACTGTATACATTTGTCAAAATTAACACTTGTCCACTAAAATGGGGGTATTTTACTACATGTAAATTATATCTCAATACATCTGACAAAATAAATATACATTATTGATTTGCATGTTATTCATCTTAAAATAAATGGTATTGTTCTGTAGCTTGCTTTTTTCACTTAACCTTAAGTTTTATAGATTCAACATTGTTGATATCTGTAGATTTAATTCTCATTTTAATTGATGTAGTTTTCAATTTTTGCCACCACTATAAACAACGTGGCAATGAATGTTCTGACACATATCTTCTTTAGTACATACACAGAGCTTCCTTAGGAAGGCTGTGTACGTAAAGGCTGTGTGTTGGATTGTAGAGTAGGCATGCCTTCCAATTTGCCAGATTTGGCTGCATACCTTTTCTAAGTGTTTCTGCCGGTTCATTCTCTGCAACACATGAGCTCCTAGTTCTCCAATCAGAAAGAGTCTGGGATTTTTAAGATTTTTGTTTTACTTTGCATTTCCCTCAAGTTGAGGATCTTTTTTTAAGTATGTTTTCTGGTTTTTCCAGTTTCCTCTTCTGTGAACTATTTGTATTTTTCCTTTTTTTTCCTGCTGACTTGTTTTGCTTATTGATGTATAAGAATTCTTTTTGAAAAATGTGAGTTTTTGTATCCTAGATGTCACTTTGCTGATTATATATATAATAGCCTTGCCACTGTAAATCAAAAATAAAATGTGAAGGCCCGCCTAAACCTTCTGGACTTCCTCCTGTAGGCTGGGGTCCTCCAAATTAACCTAAAAGACTGGCTTAGGCCATGGCAGGAAGGGGCGTCAGACATGCCTCACTATGCCGTCCTTTCTTTTGGAATCCAGAAAAAGCTGCCCAGCATTTAGTATCAACATGGACTTTAAGTCTGATAAGAAACATTTTCATCTTACTCTTTCTGAAGCCTGCTAACTGGAGGCTTCATCTGCATGATAAAATTTTGGTCTCCACAAGACATTCCTTTCAATTAATTGCGGCTCAGAAAAAAAATTAAATCTACCTATAACCTGGAAGCCCACCTTCCTGCACACCCCCTCTGCTTTGAGTTGTCCCACTTTTCTGGATTAAGCCAATGTTTATTTTAAATGT
Source organism: Plecturocebus donacophilus (assembly GCA_004027715.1). Taxonomy (NCBI): domain Eukaryota; kingdom Metazoa; phylum Chordata; class Mammalia; order Primates; family Pitheciidae; genus Plecturocebus; species Plecturocebus donacophilus. Next base: position 70,600 of record PVKP010001184.1, read on the forward strand.
GTTTGACTGATGTCTCAGATCTCCCTAAAATGTATAAAATGAAGCTGTGCACCAACCACCCGGAGCGCATGTTCTCAGGATCTCCTGAGGGCTGTGTCATGGGCCATGGTCACTCATATTTGGCACAGAATAAATCTCTTCAATATTTTACAGAGTTCGATTTTTTGTTGTTGTTGACACCACAATCACCTGATTCAAGGAACTTACCTATTTCTCATTCAGCCAATGCTGGAGCAGGTTTAAACGTCCTTTAAAGGAAGTCGTATACTGAGAAAACTTATTTTGATATGTTAATGAGTCTGATCAGAATGGACCAGATTTGGAGGATAGAGAAATGGTTGCAATTGTGCTCCCTAGAATAGCTTTGGATTTTACCTAGACCGTCTGTCTCTTTGGGATGGAGCTGTTTGTGTTTATGTAGCATCTTATATAGGATTGCCACAACTTCAATTTTCTATATCAAAAAATTGAGGGAGGGGATGGTTTTGGAGGTTATGGGGTATTCAAACTTCCCAAGTGACATGTGCTGTGACTACGTCATCCTACTCTTCCCATTGGGATGCACCTCTGGTAGAGGAACTATAAGAAGGTAAAAGCTGGGTCCGATACTAAACTGTCTTCTTCTCAACAGCTGTAAAAAAAAATGTCTTTTCAACAATTTTACACATTTGGAAATAGGTCTAAGTGAAGAAGGGGATTTTCAAACTGGTATGTCGGAAAAGCAGCTGGGCTTTTGGGTTTGAAATCGGGTGCTGTCACTGGTTTTGTGCCCTGGGAATATATATTTCAGTTTTCGTGACTGTGTTTCTATTGGCAAAGTAGAAAATTAGAAAAGGTCCTCAAGCAGTTTGCACAGCCGCTCCCACTCCTCCATCTCTTGTGGGCCTTTGGAAACGTATGTTGGGCGAGACGTTCTGGATTGTTGCAATGATTTGGGAGTGCCATAGCACCTAGCAGCCAGAAGCCAGAGACACCTAAAGTCTCAACAATGCCTGAGGCGGTGCCCCAAATGAAGTCTTGCTCCAAATGCTGTTGAACCCCAAGGATAAGGAAACTTCCAACTTTAACATTTCTGGACGTCACTAAGCCGAGCTAGGAGGCACCACACCCAGGCCTGAGTCTCCCAAATCTTGTCTAGCACTCTCCCCTACCTCACTAATGGCCAGCTCATCCTTAAAGTTTCCGCTTGAATTTCACCTCTGAGATAACTTCCCAGGTGTCCACCCCAACGTTAGTATTACATTATTATTTGATTGTCCCTCCCACCTCCCCACTCTGTAAACTCCAACCTATAACAGAGGATGTGGCTATCTGTTGACTAACACATAGTGCTTGGTGAGGTCACAGTGGCGCAGAATACTTTTTGTATAAACCGATGCACAGCTGACGACTGGATAAAAACTCACACGAGGGGAAAGGGCGCCAAGCCGAGGCGCCGGCGTCATCCGACGTAACTTCCGCCCTTTAGCGGTGCTCCAGACGCCCCCTTCTCCCGGTCCGTGTTTGTTTCCGGCATTTCAATAAAGCTCGATTCGGCTCGAAGAAGATCCCGTTCTTCCGGGAAAATGGCGACTCCCGCTCGTGCCCCGGAGTCACCGGCGGCCGCGGATCCGGCTCTAGCTGCGGGGCCTGTTGAGGAAGCCGAGTGCCCGCCGCCACGCCAGCCTCAGCCTGCACAGAATGTCCTCGCTGCCCCGCGGCTTCGAGCCCCAAGCACCCGAGGACTTGGGGCAGCGGAGTTTGGTGGAGCTGCGGGAAATGTTGAAGCGCCAGGAGAGACTTTTGCGCAACGTGTAAGCTGGGGTCCCGCGGAGTTACTGCCTGGCTCCTTCAGCTCGAGCTCCCTGGGCGCTCCCCTTCCCTCCCCTACTCCATTCACTTCCCTAGAAGGTGACCTTGCGTCAGTCACATTCGCCTCAGCCCTCCGGGCGAGTGGACAGAGGTCTTGCTTCCGCAGAGCCGTCCCTCTTCCTGGCCAGGCACGTTTGCCTGCGAGGATGACTTGGACTGGACGGCTCGTTAGCGTTACAGTGAGTTAGTAGCTACTCGCTGGTTTTATTTTCCCTAGCACTCTGTTGGTTCCATGAAGCAGCAGTCTGCATTCTAAACCTTTTTGCCGCCCGCGCCCCAACATAACGAATTGTCAGCTTCATCTCTGGATTCTATGCTTACGGGAACTGTAGGAAATGGGAAGAGTGGGATGTGAGGAGGGGTTTATTAGGCCGAAAAAGTTCGACCCTCATTCATTTGGTTGAGTTAAATGATTTTAGCAGGGGAGCCAATTGATAAAAGTGATTTTGTGTTTTAGGCAGTTTTGTTTAGCAGCTTGCTGCAAAAGATGGTTTGAAGGAATAAAAAGCAGAAGGCAGTAGAAGGATATTTTCAGAGAGGCTCCCTACGAGAGAGTTTTAAGAAAGTGAACTATCAAGGAATTGGGAAAACTTTAAGCATGGACGAATATAAATGCAATTGACAGAGATGGCTGAAGTTTCCAATATACATGGAACACCGCTAGCAAAAAATAGGAAAATTTGGGGAGAGGAATAGATCCAAGATTGATTTTACTTAGAATGTGCAGAGTTGAGAGGAGAGCAGGACAGACATTTGGTTAATTGAAAACCAAACAAAAGCTGGAGTAGTAGTCATGAGGCTCAAGAAAGAGAGACGTCTGGAAAAATATAGAAAACATAGGAATTTCAGCTGTAGTGTTGTAAATTGTGAGAATGAATGCATTGTCAGAACAGAGGACCTAAGATTTAATTTTTTCTCTCCATTTATTGTATAGTTAAAGAAACAGGAATCAGAAAAGGAACTCTGTTATCCAACAAAAGGGATAAATAAATACTTGGTTGGGGTTAAGACAGGTGTTTTGACCTTGTGAGAATAGGTTTTTCATCTATAGCAGTGAATTAGCTTTCTGGTCTCAGGACTCCTTTATACTTTAAGAATTATTGACATCCCATGGAGTTATTTTATGTGTTATATCTAGCAAAATTTATTTACTTATCAGAATACAGCTGAAGTCTTTAAAACATAAGTATACACAAGCACACATTCTATTCTAGACCAATGATGTCATCACATGTCATGTAGCCTCTGGAAAACTCCACTGTACCCATGTGAGAAAATGAGAGGGAAATAACGTCTTGGTGTTATGATGAAAGTAGTTTTTGACCTAATAGACCCATCCCCACACTCAACCCCATCCTCAAATTTTGGAGATTTAATGACTGCTGGTTCTTGGAATGCCTTATGTGATTATCATATGCTTAAAGTACTTTTGCTGAAATTCTAATTTGCTGAGACAAATGAGGCATATATTCCCTATTCCTGCATTCCCTTGTTTTTTGGGCTCTTTGAATAATGACCATTTTATTTGTTTTATTCCTGTTTTGGATCAGTTAGAAATCAGATATTTGACTTAAAAATTGGCTTTTCTTTCTTAGAAGTTAATGCTTAGCCTCTTTAATGTTGTATCTCAAGTTTAAAAACATGGCTGTAATATATACGTATTCTTTTCCATTTGACAGAAAATTCATTTGCAAATTGCCCGACAAAGGTAAAAAGATCTTTGACTCTGTTGCCAAACTGAAAACTGCCATTGCAGAACGTGAAGAACTTAGAAGGAAAAGTGAACTGTTTGACCCTGTTAGTTTAGACTGTAAGCTAAGGCAAAAAGCAATCGCAGAAGTTTATGTCGATACAGATAAGGCCCAGAATTCTGACCAGATACTTGATACTTCATCACTAGTTCCTGGCTGTTCCTCTGTAGATAACATCAAGTCATCTGAAACAACCTCACAAAACCAGGGACTTGGACATCCTCCTCATGAAGGTGATGAAGAGACTCCAGAGGTTGAGGACACAGTGAGTAAGGGCCCAGCTTCCAGCAACAGAGACAGAGTGCCGCCTTCATCTGAAGCTACTGAGCATCACCTGCAGCGTCGTGTTTCAAGTCAAGCAAAAGATACTTCCAGCAGCTTTGACAACCTATTTATTGGCAGGTTACAGAGGATCACCATTGCAGACCAAGGTGAACAACCGTCAGAAGAAAACACAAGTGCTGCAAACTTGACAGGCCTTTCTAATGGGACTCAGAAGAAGCCTCATTACATGGAAGTGCTAGAAATGCGAGCCAAAAACCCAGTGCCCCAGCTGCACAAATTTAAGACCAATGTGTAAGTACTGTCGGAGACAGGCCTATAACAGGAACATAATATCTGTTAAACTCACAAAGTTATGAGAAGCTGGGTGTGATGGTGCTTGTCTGTAGTCCCAGGCTACTCAGGAGGCTGAGGTGGGAAGATAGGTTGAGTACAGGAGTTGGAGACCAGGTTGGGCCACATAATAAGACCTTTTCTCTTAAAAAAAAAAAAAAAAAAAAGTCAGGAGAATGCTCTTAAGTTCCGCGGGCTTTGTGTGAGAACTGCTTGTAGTTAGGAAAGAACATACTGTGGAAACACAGACCAGCCTGGGTGTAATGGAAGATTCATGTTGAAAAATACTTAGTTTTGAAACTATATAATTGAAAAGGTCTTAAATAGCACATGGGGGAGTATTAAATTTCAGGATGTGACCCAGTATTTCCTAATAAATACAGAGTTGGAGAGAGAATTTATTATGACTCCTTTTTTTCAGAACCATTTTATAGTGTACAGCTCTGATTAGTGTACTATCAAAGTGTACTCACTTTGATTAGTCTGTGAACTAAGGGTAAAGCAATTGCAGGAGCTGATGGGCTTTCCAGCAAAAGAGATTTGCATGCTCGCTATATGTAAGCAAGCAGCAGGTGTTGTGGGGACACAGTGAAGTCAAGATTCTTAAACTCTTTTGCCTTTTTAATGTTATATCTCAAGTTTAAAAACGTGACCATCATGTATACATGTATAATGTAATAAACTTCCTGTTCTTCAGTGAATTTAGGGGCTAGATGAAGACCCAAGGTTTACATATTTGGAAAAGAGTTAAACTACATAATAATAGTTTCAGGGGGAAGGAAGCTGAGAAGAGGTTTGAAAAACTGTGAAAATGGATTCATGCAGGATGGGCAAAAACTCTGCTTATCAGTTCCTTGCCATAAATTTATTTCTGAAATTTCAGGAAAAAAATCTTTTTGAAAAGAATTGTTATTTACTTTCAGCAAACGTAACATTCAACTCAGGTAACTGGTACCTTCCTATGTTGTATTTACAAGTATGTAACATCAAATACACAGTTAAATCACTACTGCCTTTCTTTGAAAAACAGAAAACCTCTAGTGAAAAGTACCTAAAACCTTCTTTTTTGTTGCACTTTAGCTCAACCCCAGCATTCATTTTAACCTTAAAACATGTTATTTCTGCTTTATAGAAAATCAAGATTATAGTATATTAATGTGGTCAGGTAATCTGTTGTATACAGTGAGGTATACTTCCTTCACTTCCAGGATGACATTTTAGAAAACTAGAATCATCATCTAGCCAATAAATACAGCAAAGAATACATTAGTCCCAGTTCTGTATTATGGTCATTTATGTTAGTTGGAGAAGCAAGGGAATGGTGATGAGGGCTACCAAGAGTTCAGGAAGTTTAAGAGAGAGGGAGCCTCCTTTAGAGGAGAACAGGAAACGCAGGGCTTTGAGGAGTCCATAGGCCATACACAGGTAGGGCTTGAGAGGGTTCCATGTAAGAAGTGGCTTGGAGGTTGGAAAACGGGGTCAGGGAGTGTCCTTTGGATCCTTTCTGCTCTTCCTTCTGCATACTCTTCTGGCTTCGTATGTCACCTGGATGCTGGAGGCTGCCCCCTGTCTACCTCTACTCCAGATCTGCCTGAACTTTTAGGTTTACATGGCCAATTAGCCATGACACTTGACCACTTGGGTGTTCCCTGCCACCTCAGCTTAATCATGTACAAAGTGGAACCCCTGTTTCTTTCCAAGGTAATTTTCATATTCTCTAATAATGCCCCCACCATCTTGGTTTTCTTCCCCCAAGGTATCTTTCATTTTTTTCATCTCCATATCTCCTAGCCATGAAGACCTACATAATGTGTTTCCTTGATCTTCATCTGTATAATTGTTCTTCATCTTCTGTCAAAGTGAAGACATTCACCTCTCTCAGGCTACAACTGTGGCCTCTTCCTACCTCTAGTTGTAACTACCAGTCAGTCTCCACTGCTGCCAGAGTGAAATTTGTAAGATGGAAATCTGAACTTGTTACGTTGAGCTTTTCGTTGCAGTCTGGGCTCATCCTACTTCCCAGCCCTCTTTTTGGCTGTCTTTTCTGTATAGCAGAAAAGCTGGGTGTCTCTACCTCCTGTACTTTATCTCACTCCCCTTACTGGGATGTACTTCTCTCCTCATTTATGTGGTAAGTATTTATTATTCCAAGACTGTTCAAATGTCACTTTTTTGAAGCTTTTCTGACAACTTCCCTGTCTCACACTGGAATTGGCCATTTCCTTATGTTCCAGTGTATCTTGTTGAGATATCTGTCAGAGTACCTCTGGTATTATATTGCAGTGAAACTTTACATGTTTATTTCTCTTTACTGGGCAATAAGCCCTTTTGCAAATGTTCTTTGAATGAATAAATGAAAAAAAAAAAGCTCCAGTTGAAGTATAAGGTTTGATGAGGAAAGAAAAGGCAAAGAGCCTGTACGCACACAAACACACCCCTATTTGTTAGAGCAATGAATATTGGTAAACTGCTTACTATTACCCTTGGAGGAGAATTAATTGCTAAGGTTAAAGGCCATTTGTGTGAATGGTTTAAATGTGTCTATAAATGAAGAAAATAGTCTGTGTAACACAAGTTTTCCTTTCATCAGATTACCTTCTCGACAAATTGATTCACCTAGTGATTGTCAGAAGAGAGGGTCTCCTATTTCCTCAGAAGAGCGGCGGCGCAGGGATAAGCAGCATCTTGATGACATCACAGCAGCTCGGCTTCTACCACTTCACCATATGCCCACGCAGCTGCTCTCCATAGAAGAATCTTTGGCACTTCAGAAACAGCAGAAACAGAATTATGAGGTATTTCAAGTATTTTTTTTCCCTCGTCTGTTTGTTGGGTGCTGCTTACGTAAGTCAGAATTTACTCCAGGTTCAAGGAGAATGGAATGGAACAGTGGGGATTAGGTGCTTCCATGAGCTGAGACCTATGCCACTGGTTTGCAGAGAGTCACAAAGTTGGTAGAACTGCAGGAAACAGCTAGAGATGAACAGGTACCTGCAACAATAAAGCGGTGATTTGCCAGGAAATGTGGGGAGACTGCTATAGAATTTCATGTCTTAGAGCTCATGTACCTGCCTGCTCCTTTTAGGATAGTAGTGGCATCACATCTCTCCCTGTCTCTCCCTTTCGCCTTGTAAAACCCATGTGACAGCTTCTCAGTGGTGAACTCTAACCCAGATCCCTTCTTAGAGAATAAGGAAAAAGTGTTTCCCAGGCTTCTATCTCCTGCAGTACAGGGTAGGGCGTAGAAGGAGTGGGAGGATAATGTTGTGTAGCCAGCAGTGAGACACCGCCTCGGAGCATAATCCACAGGCTCATGTAAAGAGAGAAGAATCTCCTGCTTTTGGCAACGTAATCAATTTTGCATAACACTTTCTTTCCATGTGTTGTGCATAGAACTTTAAACATGCATGTTGAGAGTTTGCGTACAGAATAATGGGACGAGAGAAAATAAGTGTGAAGAACCATAGGGGAATAGGAAAGTTTAGAAGTATTTAGTAATAATTTTAGCCTCCAGAAGAACAGTGTCTTGTCTCATTTCCTAGATATTCCTTATTTTGATTTTAGTCAGTTACTGGTGCACCAGGTACTAGTATAACACCAGGCTGCACATAGAAAGGCCCAATCTTCGCAAGAAAATCAGCCAGGCATTGTGGCACGTGACTGTGGTCCCAGCTACATGTGGGGCTGAGGTAGGAGGATTGCTTGAGCCCAGGAGGTTGAGGCTTCAGTGAGCTGCAGTTGCACCACTGTACTCTGTACAGCCTGGGTGACAGTGAGACCCTATCTCCAAAAAACGAACAACAAAACAGGCTGATAATCTGCGCTGGCTTTTCATAAAAGGCTTGGCATGGATTGGCATTTTCAAGGTGTTCTTTTAAAAAAACTCATTTTTCTTTCTCTCAGTGCATTAAAATTACTGACTAGTCATGACTGTAGCATCGAGGAAGTGTTTCTTAAATTGTCTCTGGGCTCTTAAATGCCTGTCCTAGGATATTTTTAGGTTGAATTAAATCCTTCAGCTTGAAATCGGTTTTCTTAGCAGAGAAGTTATGGTAGTAATGGCTCCTACTTTTACTTACCCATATTCATGGCTTGAAGTGAAGGACATCAAGAACCTCAAGAAAGCATGAGAAAAGGGAGGAACTGAATTAGGAATGACTTTGCCAGCTACCATCAATTGGTGGTAAAGTCCTTGGAAGTATATAAGCACATTGCCAGTGTCTGAAATTTACTTGGACTTTTTATGAATACTAGTTGCTGTAGGACTTTATTTGGAGAGGAATAGTCAGCTTCTTAGTATTAATTTCTTGGTTTTTATTTTGCCATTGAAATTTAATTCTCAAGTCTAGAAGTCGTGATTGTAATTAGGGAAGAAGGTTCTGTCAGTTGTAGAAATCTACACAGCATTAGTGATTTTTGACATTTGATAGCTCAAATTGTTAGGTGAGTGTGCATCTGTATTATAACTATGATAGTGCTAAGGTGATTACTCATTTTTTTGTACAGAAGAGTGTATTTCAGTGCACTCTATTAATGGAGGTCAGTAACTTCAACTGTGGCAGGCTGGTAGCTGTTAGAAGCATTGCTCTGTTGTGTCTGTGATAGGGCACAGCCATCAGGCTCGTATTGCCCAAGAGAGTACTCAGTGAGGTGTCAATGTCCCTCTTATTTTTGATTCTAGATAACTTCCCATTGAAAAATTGTCAGGAAGAGATGTGAATATGTAACTTTTTGCTTTGCTTTTTGTTTTAAAGGAGATGCAAGCAAAGCTCGCTGCGCAAAAATTAGCTGAAAGACTGAATATTAAAATGCGAAGTTATAATCCAGAAGGGGAGTCTTCAGGGAGATACCGAGAAGTAAGGGATGAAGATGATGATTGGTCCTCTGACGAATTCTGAAGATAATCTCCTAAATCACTGACGTTGAGATGTCATCATTTTACATCAGACTTTTTAACTAGTATCAAGATCAGTGTCAGATATTGTAGAGGGAAGTAATTTTATAAAGTTACACAAAGGTAGTTTTAAAAAAATCCCAGTTTGTCTTTCAGAAGATGACTTTCATGTGCTTGAAAAGTTTAATATTTGAATATTATGTTTAACCACATCGTATTACAGTTTTGCAGTATGTTGTGTATTGATCTGATATTTTAGTATACAGTAGAACATGCTTTATTTCTTTAAGCCAAATGAAAAGAGATAACTTTGCTTTTTTCCTTATTCTTACCTATCAAATAGCATTTATTACATGTCTTTTAGTGAAATGCTTCTTTGTCCCAGGCATCTAAAATCTATGAGGAAGACATAGTTCCCTTTTTTGGGTAACAAAGGGAACAGTCTAAAGAGCTGTATGCTTGTTGGCATGGGGTTATTGAGACACTGGATGTGAAATACCTAGGAAGACATGCATAGAAAATGCTTAACAAATACTTTTCTCCTTTTTTCTGTCTTTCCTTAGGAAGAATGTTACCTCTCTTCTGATTAGGAAGGAATTCCCTTTTGAGTAGTTGCTGGAGGGTGGAGGTCTTTTTAAATAATCTTATGTTACTTCAGGCAAATCTGGTATAGGAAAAGTCCAAGCTAACTGAGCTAGGTGAAGGCTTGTGCATCACCTGACTTGAGTTCCTTGCTGTCACAGATGATAGGTTCATGTACAGAACATTAATGTTTGTTATGGAAACCAGTTTTGTTTTTTGGGGTTTTTTTGTTGTTGTTGTTACAATTGAATTGTCAGTACTTAGCTTTTCTTGCCAACAGAGGCGTATATAGACTGCAGAAACCTCAGTCTCATATATAAATGTTCATGTCCTTTTAGAGGATTATATGGTTGTCTCCAGAGAAATTAACATATATTATCAAAAAATTCTTTGTCTAATATATTGGAGTCTTTAAAAGTGTTGAAGAATAAAAAACTAATTAGAACAACTTCAAATGCCAATGGTGATGTTTTACTGGGACTTAATTAAATACAACTTTTTACTTTTGAAAAAGACTGTTCACATTTGCTTCCAAGTGTAGGTACTGTTTCCCTCCCTATCCCCCACAAGCAAATGTGAAAAGTATACTGACCTAAGATTCTCATTATTTTTAGTTCTTAAAACTAATAGTAAATGATTTCACAGCATAAAATTTGATGTTCTTTCTCTAGAATGAAATAATATGTTATTTCTGGAAAGCTGAATAATATGGAAGAGTTCATGTGTCTGTACACACAGTTAGTTCCCTGTAATCCTAACACCTAGAGAGATAACCTCTGTTAACATTTTGGTTTTGTGTTTTTACTTATTTTTCTGTGCACAGTTATACATTTATATTCTCAAAAATGCAGTCGTAATGTACATTGCTTCGTAGTGTGCTTTATGTATGACTAACATTTTCCCATATTAAATATTTTGCTTTTTAGATAACTGTAGGATATTTCATTTCATCGGTGTACCATAACTTTAAGATTGATTTCCTCTTCAGAAATTTGATTATTTATTATAATGTAATCTGTAAATAGTGATGTGATTACCATCTTAAAATAATCACATCTATACAAAATGACCTATTTCCAGAAGATACTCTCTAGAAATAAAATTATTAGGTGAAAGTGTTTTTGGGAATCTTCATATCTATCACTCACCAGAGAACATGCTCATTTACATTCCCATTAGCAATATGTCTGACACTCAGAATTGAAAATTACTACTTAAAATCTTTGCAAATTGAATAATTACAGAAAAGGGCTACATTTAAAATTTGTATTTTTTTGATGACTTAGTGAAGGTTGTGTTTTTTTCATGTTCATTGGCCATTCTATATTCATTCTTTTGAGAATTGCTCATTCATATTTTTTCTGTAACTTGCTTGGATAACTTGGTGGATTTTTTTTTGTTGTTGTTTATAAGTTCTTAAGAATGTCTTGTCAGATATTGTAACTTTTTTTAGTCTTCAGAGTTTGTGGTATTTCAATGTAGAAGTTAGTTTCTTTAGGAGTCTACCTTTGTGTATGTGCTTGAACTTATTTTTGTAATCCAAGAATGGATAAATAATTGTCCTTATTTTCTTTTGGTACATTTCTTACTTCACCTTACATCTGTCTTTAAAAGGAATTTAAATTTTGTTTATATACATTAACTCAATCCAGGTTTGGGGTGAAAAGGAAATTTTTAATCCATCTCAGATGTATTTGGGTATATCATATAAGGTAGGGATTTGATTTTATTTCAGATTGGTTCAGTATCCGAAACCACCATTTTCCCTCTGATTCATAATGCTATTTTTATAGAATATTAAATTCTTACATGTCTTAGGCTAATTTCTGAGCCTTTTGATTTTTTTCCCACACTATCAATAATTATGGCTTTAATTGGTGTTAATATTTGGTAGTGTAAATTCTCCTTTGTTCTTTTAAATTTTGTGAAATACAACCTACAAATAAGTACTTAGAGTACTTAAACTGAGTTTAATGGGTAAAGCAACAGCTGTGTAATCACAAACCAGATGCGGAGGAGGTCCTGCCAGCACTCCAGAATCTCTGTGTATCCCCTCTTGACTCTCACTTTCCCCCATAGGTAGCGATCCTGACTTTAGGTAATTCTCCATCTGCCCTTTTAAGAGTTACTTTGCCAGCTATCTATATAGCAACGTGGTTTATGTTTTGCTCACTTTTGACTTATATAAAAATAGAATCATACTCTTATGTTGTGTTTGGTGTTTTTCACTCAACATTGCATATAAGATTCAATGTCACATAGTGTGTTTCATTCATTTTCATTGCTGCATAATGTGCCATTTCATTAATACCACTGTTATTCCACTTTACCATCATGGGTACTTTGAGATTTTCAGTTTTTGGCTATTATAAGCAGTGCTGCAAAGAGCATCTTACATAAACATGTGTCTGTAGAATGTGTACCTAGGAGTGGAATTGCTCAGTTACAAGGTATGCATACCTTTAAAATGTTTTATTTCTACCTCTGCTTCCGTGAGGTATGAGAGTGCTTGTTCATCAACCCTTGGTGTTGCCCGATTTTAACTTTAGCCAATGTAATGTTTACATAGTAGATGTTCGTTGTGGTTTTATTTTACTTTTCCATGATTAGCAGTGTCATATGAGCATCTTCCTCGTTTATTGGGCACTGGATTTCTTCTTTTGCAAATTGCCCATTCAAGTCTTTTTTTTTTTTTAAAGAGAGACAGACTCTTGCTCTGTTACCCGGGCTGGGCTGGAGTGCAGTGGCATAATGACAGCTGACTGCAGCCTCTACCTCCTGGGCTCAAGGAATACTTCTGCCTCAGCCTCCCGGGTAGCTGTCGTTACAGGCAAGAATCACTGTCCTGGACTCCATTCGAGTTTTTTCTTTTTGCATTGTGTTATGTAAGCTTTTTTTTTTTTTCCTCATTGATTTGTAGGATATATTCTGGATGCTAATCCTCAGTCTTCAATCAAATGATTTGGTATTTGGTTGGCTATATTTGTTGTAAATACTCTCTCCTTTTGGGGGATTATTTTTCATTATCTTTTTTTTTTTTTTTCAGAGTTGGGGTCTCGCTATATTGCTCAGGCTGGTCTTAAACTCCTGAGCTTAAGTGATCCACTTGAGCCTCCTAAAGTGCTGGGATTACAGGCATGATCCACCACATCCAGCCCTCATTCTCTTCTTGATGATTGACAAATTGTTAATTTTAATGACAAATCTGTCTTCCATGTTTAGTGCCTTTCGTGTCGTAAGGACTTATTCTGAAGTCATGAAGAGATTCTTTTATCTTTAAAAATCTTTATAGTTAAAAAACGGTTTGTAATGTTGCCTTTCACTTTAGGTCCTGGAAGATATACATGACTGTGAGGGAAGGGTCCTTCTGGGCAGCCCTGGTGCTAGCGTTACAGAGTGCAAACACGGTCCTTCCCGGCTGTTCCTCCATGCCCTCCTGCCATAGATCAAGCATCTTTATATGTCTGTGTTACCTTCTGAATTCTCTCTTCACTTACATTAACGCATTTGTTGTAATATTACATTGCCTTATTTATGATAGCTTAATGATAAGGCTGGAGCAAGGCCTGCCATCTTACTCTTCAAAGTGCCTCGGGTATTTTTGGCCCTTGGCATTTTCATATGTATTTTAGAATCAGCTTGTCATATTCCATACACACAAAATCCTTGGTAGTGCAAACTCTTTCTCGTTCATTTTCAAAAAACATGTTCAATACATTCTGTCATTAATTTTAACTTTTTATTTCTAACTATGTTGAAATTTAGGAGGTAGGGGATTTGGAACTTTGCCCTTGACTAAAGTACACTTACTCTTTCTATGATGATGACTGTTTTTAGTTTCTTCAAGTTAAATAGAAAATTCAGAATGCTGTCTTAGTGTGAATACCTGAAGTATCGTGTAGTTTTGACTGAGGAAAAAAGGAAGAGAAAGGATTTAAAAAAAAAAAATCAAATTTAGGTTTAAACTGGGAAAATGGAATGAATGCAGTAGTTCTGAACTCTTGCCTTCAATTTTTAAGTGACTATGTCTAGAGAAGGAAGGAACGCTAAAGCTTAGGGCTTAACCTAAATCATGGAAGATGTTATGAGGATTAATCTCGTTATATAATAGTCATCTGTAGGAGTGATAATTCATGTTCACAGGACCTGTCCTTATCCGCATCACATTCTCTGGGAAACCAGGCTGTGAGCTAATGTGGAAGGTAGTTTGTGGGATTATCTCCATTTCCTATAACTGGGAGGTTGAGGTAATTTGCTCAAGGTCACTCAGAGGCAGCCAAAAAAAGAACCCAGCACTCAAGAATTTAGGCCTCTGACTGCATGGCCTTGCAGGTGAATACCACAAATCAAGGCTTCATTCAGGCTTTAACATGTGCTAATGCCTGACAAGAACTCAACTTACTCTGGGGGTGTTTGTCAGGTCTCCATGACATTCTTACAAGAGAGGTTTTTTCTTCTGATGAGTTTTTATTTGCAATGTTTTGTTTTTAATCATCTTATGACTGTGTGATCATTTCAGCCACTGCTGGAATCTTTTCCCTTCTTACTTGATGGTTGGCTGGATAAAACTTCAGAAGAGATGTAAGGATAAGAAAAGTATCATAGGCTTTACTCAGGACCAGGTAAATCTGGCAGTTTAGACTTTGTAGGCTTAATGACATAGTTTGTAACACCAAAAGTAAAGCTGTTAGGACAAAAATAATTCTGTCTTTGCACAAAAAAAGTTGAGAATGCTTGTGCCAAATAAATGAAAGGATAATATATCCAGCTTTTATGGGGAGCATATAGTCATTTAAAAAATATGGCAAATCACATTATTGGCTAGCTGCTTGCTAAAGGGGGGTGGGGTGGAGGAGTTTCTTAAAGCTATTATTTTAATTTCTGGCTAAAGTGAGGAAGCTTTGAGACTGGGCCGATGAAATAAACCTAGTGTTGGATAATACTGAACCAGAGCCAAACCACAAATCAGATGCGATTCTGAAAGCACAGCATAAAAGCCTGAACAATTAAATATGATCTATTACTTCCCAGATGATTTTAGAAAACTTGGAATTTAAAAAAGGCAAAAAAATATTTTAAAAAGAGGGTAAGCCACTGGAATAGCATTAGATTATTAGATTTAGGATTTAAATACCACTATTTCCTTTGAATCCAGTGGGAAGTTATATACTCTCATGACTATTAAGTCTGTAAGATGAGGTCAGCGACCCCTTATCTAATGTATGAGGTATGTTTTAAGTGAACAAAATTTCAAAGTGTGGTCTTTATAGAGCACTTTGAGGTCTAAAAGAGATTCTATATGAAAACCTTATTGTAACGATGGTAACAATTATGACTGAAGTAGTTTAGGAGGTACCTTTGGCCATATGAAGTAAAATGTTTGAAAATCACCACCATATGAAACTTTTAATTTAGTGTTAAAATTAACTGAGAACAATAGGGACTCCTAAAAGAGCTATTTTGACAAGGGGAAATTAGGACATTGAGCTAAGGAGAGATCCAACTTCATATGGAAAAATTTCACATTATTAAGGCAAAAGAATGAGAGTTGTAAATCAAGTCCTTATTTAGTGCATACAGAAATACTCCTTAAAAGAGGGAGACTCAACTCAATACTTATAAATTTTGTCTGAAAATATTGCTAGTAAATATATCAGTTCTCCTAATCAGTACCACATATATTTGTATTCAATTAAATCGCTTTTCTAGTGATTGTATTGTAAAAATGAAAGCATATCTTCTGTCAATTATTTAGATTTTTAATATAAAAAATTTTATTCTTCCCTTTAGTGACTTTTAGTAGGACAAAAATGAAGTACCATTACAAACACCATAACTGGCAGTAGAAAACAAATCTTATATTGAATTGACATCATCTGTTTTTAGAGAAGAAAGGAAGCTTAGTTATTTGTTCCACCCCCTATAAATTGGGAAACTGAGGCACAGAGAAGCATGGAGACTTGCCTATGGTTGAGCAGCTGGTTCTGACACAGCTCATTTTTTTCTTTCCTGGGCCAATGCTCTTTGATTAATACAGAATTGTCTCATAATTAACTAACGTATTTTTACAAAATTACTGGAAAAGCACAGTGCCAGAACTCTAGTTTGTAATTTGAAAACTAGATTTTTTTAAAAAGATAGTTGTAACTATTGCAACTAGGTCCGGTACTGTAGTTTTCTTGAACATGGGTAATGTGTGCTGCCCGTTATTTATAGCATGACCCCATCTTTCCTTTTCACTGCCCGACTTGGTCTGTTTTGAATGCGCCCATTTTCTCAACACCTTTTCTGTCTTCAGCAGTTCCACTTCTGTCAGCCTACAGAAACTTTTCACCCACCCTCCTGAGACCTCTTAGTCTTTTGTCATCATCCAAGGGTAGCAAGGGTCTTGGGGTCTGAACAGTATTGCTGGCTAACTAGCATCCATCAACTCTTATGAATATCTTGGTGCCTATCAGTTTATTAGATGATATTTTTTCCTGAAGGAAGACAGGGCTTAAAGCAATGATAGATGGAACAGGCGAGTTTTTTTGGTGGGTGGAGGTTGGTAGGAGAGAAGAGAGAAAATGGAAAATCAAAGAGGAGAAGGACAAGGGTAGGAAGCAGCCTGGATGTACCCTGAACAGCCAAGGGGTAGCAAGAAAGCATAATTTGGAAGAGTTGTCTATCACACTGTCAACTCCTCCCTTCCTGTTTTCCCTTGAATCCACTTAAATTTAAGTATTTGCTCCAAACAGTCTCCTGAAAAAACTTTTGTTAAGGTTACCAGTGACCTTCATGCTGCTAAGTTCAATAATCAATTTCCGGTCCTTTTTCTAGACCTCTTGGCAGTTTTTGACATAGGTGATCTCTCCCTCTTTCATGAAACATGTTTTTTTTCCTGGTTTCTGGAACACCACTTCTGGGAGGTAAAGGCATACTTCATTTTACTGTATGTCACTTGATTGTGCTTCTCAGATAAGGCATTTTTTTTAATCAATTGAAGGTTTGTGGCAACCCTGGGTCAAGCAAGTATATAGGCACCAGTTTTCCCAACAACATGTGCTCGCCTCATGTATCTGTGTCACGTTGTCACATTTTGGCAATTCTTGCAGTATTTCAAATACTCTCATTATTATTATGTCTGTCCATGATCTTTTTGTTACCTTTGTAATTGTTTTGAGGTACCATGAACCATGCCCCTATCAGATGGTGAATTTAATTGAGAAATAAATACTTGTGTATGTTCTGACTAGCTCACCCACTGGCCGTTCCCCCAACCCTCTCTCTCTCCAGGGGTATTTCTCTTCCCTGAGACAACAACAGTGAATTTAGGCCAATTAATAACCCTACAATGGCCACAGTGTTCAAGTGCGAGGAAGAGTTGTACATCACTCACTTTAAATCAAAAGCTAGAAATGATTAAGCTGGCTGGGCATGGTGGCTCATGCCTGTAATGCCAGCACTTTGGGAGGCTGAGGTGGGAGGATTGCCTGATGTCAGGAGTTTGAGACCAGCCTCTCCAACATGGTGAAACCCTGTCTCTATTAAAAATACAAAAATTAGCTGGGTGTGGTGGCAGGCGCCTGTAATTCCAGGTACTTAGGAAGCTGAGACAGGAGAATCACTTGAACCTGGGAGGCAAAGATTACAGTGAGCCGAGATTATGCCACTGCATTCCAGCTTGGGTGACAGAATGTGACTCCCTCAAAACAGAAAAACAAAAAAAAAACAAAGATGTTTAAGCTTAGTGAGGAAGACATGTTGAAAGCTAGATAGGCCCAAACTAGGCCTCTTGCAACAAACTGTAAGCCAAAGTATGAATGCAAAGGAAAAGTTGTTGATGCGACATTAAAAGTGCTACTCTAGTGAACACATAAATGGTAAGAAACAGTCTTATTGCTAGTATGGAGAAAGTTTTAGTGGTCTGGATAGAAGACCACAATATTTCCTTAAACCAAAGCCCAATCCAGAGCAAGGCCCCAATTCTTTTAAATTCTGTGAAAGCTAGGGAAGTTTGCTTTGTGAAGTTCAAGGAAAGAAGCCATCTCCATTAACATAAAAGTGCAAGTTGAAGCAGCAACTGCCAATGTAGAAGACATAGCTAGTTATCCCAAGATTAGCTAAGGTCTTCTATGAAGGTGGCTACACTGAAGAGATTTTCAGTGTAGACAAAACAGCCTTCTATTGGAAGAAGATGCCATCTAGGACTTTGACAGCAAGAGAGGTGAAGTCGATGCCTGGCTTCCGAGCTTTAAAGGATAGGCTGACCCTTAGGGGTTAGGGGTTAATACAGGGGTGACTTTAAGTTGAAGCCATTGCTAATTTACCATTCTGAAAATCATAGGGTCCTGGAAGAGTATGCTAATTGTACTCTGCCTGTGTTTTATACATGGAAAAGCAAAGCCTAGATGATAGCACATCTGTTTACAACATAGTTTATTGAATATTTTAAGCACACTGTTGAGACCTGCTACTCAGAATAAAATATTGCCTTCAAAATATTACTGCTCAATGACAAGTCACGTAGTCACTCAAGAGCTCTGATGGAGATGTACAAAGAGATTACTGTTATTTTCATGCCTACTAACACATTCATTCAGCAGCCCATAGATCGAGGTGTAATTCTGCTTTCAACCCTTATTATTTAAGAAATACATGTTACAAGGCTATAGATGGTGCCATACATAGTGATTCCTCTGATGAATTTGGGCGAAGTAAATTGAAAATCCTCTGGAAAGGACTCACAATTCTAGATGCCATTAAGAGTATTCGTGATTCTTGGGAAGAGGTCAAAATATCAACATTAATGGGAGTTTGGAAGAAGTTGATTCCAACTCTCATGCATGACTTTGAGGGGTTCAAGACTGTAGTGGAGGAGGTAACTGCAGATGTGATGAAAATAGCAAGAACTAATTCTATTAATTCTATTAGAAGTAATTCTAGTTCTAGAATTAGAAGTGGAGCCTGAAGATGGTACTGAATTGCTGCCATCTCATGAAGCAATCATTTTCATTTGCCATCATTTCAAAACTTGAAATGATGAAGTGTTGCTTCCTGTGGAGGAAGGAAGAAAGTGATTTATTGAGATAGAATCTACTCCTGCTGAATATGCTGTGAATATTGTTGAAATGACAAAGGATTTAGAATTTGTTTTGGTGGGGGTGGGAGTCTTGCTCTGACGCACAGGCTGGAGCGCAGTGGCAGGATCATAGCTCACTGAAGCCTTGACCTCCCAGGCCCAAGCAATCCTCCCACCTCAGCACCCGCCGAGTAGCTTGGATTACAGGCACGCATCACCATGCCTGGCTAATTTTCTTGTATTTAGCAGAGATGGGTTTTGTCATGTTGCCTAGGATGGTCTTGAATCCTGGACTCAAGTGACCCACCTGCCTTGTCCTATCATAATGTTGGGATTACAGTGGTGAGCCACCATGCCATTGGGATTCAGAATATTACATAAACTTAGTTGATTAAGAGGTGACAGGGTTTTAGAGGATTGATCCCAATTGGAAGGAAGTTCTGTGGGCAAAATACTGTCAATATCACCTGCTACGGGGAAATATTTGGTGAAAGGAAGAGTCAATCGATGTAGCAATCTTCATTGTTGTCTTGTTTTAAGAAATTGCTACAGCCACCCCACCCTTCACCAATAACCACCCTGATCCGTCAGCAGCCATCAACACTGAGGCAAGACCCTCCACCAGCAAAAAGATTGTAATTTGCTGAAGGCTCAGATGATTGTTAGCACTTTTTAGCAATCAATTATTTAAAAATTAGCGTATGTACATTTTTAGACATAATGCTATTACAAACAATAGACTACAGAAGAGTTTAAAGATGACTTTTATATGTGCCAGGAAACGAAAAAAATTCGTGAGACTTGCTTTGTTGTGATATTTGCTCTATTGCAATGGTCGGGAACTGAATCCACAGTGTCTGCAAGGTACGCCTGTACTCAATGGCCACTTCCTCTTGCCTCCTTTGCAGATTCCTTCTCATTTTCACATTCACTAAACATTGAAATCCTCAGGGTTCTCACCTCTTCTGTACCGTGTTCACTCCCTCAGTGACCTCATGCAGCCTCGTGGTTTTAAATACCCGTCTGTAGTTCAGACCTCATCTCTGAACCCAACTGCAACAAGAGTGCTCTGAGGAGAGCTGGAAGCTCTTGGGTTAGGAATCAGGGGATAGGGTGAGTTGGTGGTGGCAGTGGTGGCGGTGGTGAGGATGGTGGCAGAGTTCTTGCTTTGGTATTAGCCCACTCACTTCACTTCTTAGGATCTGAATGTTTCACTTTCTAAAATGAAGGATTGGACCTGGCCAGGATCTCCCAAAGTATGTCTCTTAAAACAGAAATCCTGTGAAAACTGGAATTTGATGCTCAAATGAACTACCCTGCTCTGTGTCTGGACCAATTGCAGGGGCTTCTGATCTGGTCTCCCTGCCCCAGCCCTTGCCCACATGACAGGGAGGTCTCATCATGGCAGCCAGCATGCATTGTAAAGCCATAAGTCAGATCAGGTCATTTCTCTGCCCTGAGCTCTCCAGTGGCTCCCATCAGACTCAGAATCAAAGCTAGAGTCTTTATGGTGACTTACAAGACTCAGCAAGCCCCACTTCCAGCACCTCTGACAGTATCACTCGGCCCCAGCCACAAGGGCCTCCTTGCTGCTGCCAGAATGTGGCAAGAGTGTTGCTAAGGGCCTGTGCACAGCTGGCACAACTTCTTCCAAACTCCTGTTAATGATGGTATGTTGATCTCTTCCCATATGTCAGGAATATTCTTAAAGGCATTTAGAATGGTCAGTCCTTTCCAGAAGGTTTTCAATTTACTTAGCTCATGTTCATCAGGAGAATCATATTTATGGTATGATCTATGGTTTTATGACATGGATTTCTTAAATGCAGCTGCGTTGAACATGCCCTCCACAGATATCAGGGGGTTGGTTTCTTCCTTTCCTACAAGTATCTATTCAAATGTCACCTTATCGGGGTGACAATGAATATAACATAGCCCCCTACTGCTTTATTTGTCTCCATAGAATTGTGTGTTTTTCTGTTCATTTATTATCTAAGATCCCCCACTAGAATATGAGTGCAGGGATTTTTATGTGTTTCTTGCTACATGCCCAGGCTGGAATAGTGCTAGACACATAATGGGCATTCAATAACATTTTGATAACTGAATGAATGAATGAATGAATGAAATGAGAGGAAACAACGAGCGGGTGGAGGGGAGGAAAGGTGGGCTTGGGGATCCATATTTGCACGTCCCTGAGGGCCTATTCACTTCTGTGTGGAGTAACCCCCTCCCACATATATGAAGACTTGTTGTGGAGGGGATGATTTTGCCGTCTGTGGTTTCTCTTGCACCTGCCCTGAGGCAGGTATTTTATCCCAGCATTCTCCAGAGAAGGAAACTCAGGGCCAGTGAGGCAGGTGCTTTCTCGAAGTCACACCCTCTTAAGTCCTGTGCCTGTTTTTCTCTAAGTCAAGCGCCCATTTGCATTTCCTGAGCAGCCTTTGCTGTTGTGCTGTGTCTTTGAATTCTGGAAAGTCAGTGCCTGGCTTTCACAGAGGGCTGGCGAGGATGGGGTGGCGAGGAGGAACCCCGGAGCATGTCACCAAGGCCTTCACACTGGGCCTTGCGCGGACTCTTCCTTTGGTCCTGACAGCCGCGCTATGAGCGGCTGCAGCTTTCACAGGTATTCTCCTTGGTAATCAGGAGAACAGGGGAAACAGAAGGCCAGAAGCAGAGAAACAGCCCAGGGTAGAGGCCCTCTCTAGCTCTCCCTCTCAGATCTTAGACTGCGCCTCCTGCCACCACTGCGTCACCTGGAGCACCAGCCCTGCACTTAGGCACTGCCCGTGCAAGCCGCTCAGCCTACTTCTTACTCACAGGGCAATGCTGAGCTGCTCTAAATCTTAACTGCTCTAAACCTCGTCTGTCTGAAAGGTGGAAATAATCATAATTGTATCGCCTTTGTAGGCATGTTGCAAGGATAAGACAGTCTTGACATAAACAACTGTGACTCCTCCAGCAACTAGACTGTCTCCCTGAGGTGGATTTCCTCTTAACATCTTCCTGCCCGCCTCACTGCTTTATGGAAGAGAACAGAAGAGTCAGGTTGCCCACCTAGAACCCCTTCATAAGGCAAGGCTTTGCCCTTTGGTCCTCAGGACTGATCCCAATTCATGTGTCACAGAAGCTGTGTCATTCGCAGAGGAAGACCTGGACATCCTTCAGTAATGAGTGTTGTCCTGTCACACTGTGGTTCCTAAGTTTGGACGCTAGAGTGGAAAGAGTGAAGTTCACAGGATGAAAAGATGCCTGAGGGGCTGACGTGGGCACGCATCTTTGGAGTACCTGTAGGAGTCTGGCGGGAGACCTTGCAGGCAGGTCTAGGGAGCCATTGGCAAGGCAGGCCTGACTCGAGGGAGAAACGTGGTGACTGGTGACCAAGGATGAGGGTCCTTCATAAAAGAAGGTGGTGAAGCCCATCTATGAGATGCTCAGGGAGGCTGGGCGCAGTGGCTCACACCTGTAATCCCAGCACTTTGGGAGGCCAAGGCAGGCAGATCACCTGAGTTCAGGAGTTCCAAACTAGCCTGGCCAATATGGTGAAACCCCGTCTCTACTAAAATACAAAACATTAGCTGGGCTTGGTGGCACACACCTGTAATTCCAGCTACTTGGGAGGCTAAGGCAGGAGAATCACTTGAACCTGGGAGACGGAGGTTGCAGTGAGCTGAAATCACGCCACTGTACTCCTGCCTGGGGGACAGAGCAAGACTCCATCTAAAATAGAAAAAAAAAAAAAAGATGTGCAGAGAGAGCACAGAACAGAAAGAGAAAAGGACCAGCGACAGAGTTCTGGGAGGCACCGTGGCAGGGAAGTAGGGACGGGCCTCACATGCAGCAGAGGCATGCTGGACTCAAATCCTGCCCTCGCAGACCTTCTAGAGCTGCCACACACACACCGCATCCTTATCCAAAGTAGACAGGACCACAGGACCAAGAGAGCACCAACAGCTTCACTTGCAGGCATTGGACCAGGAAGGCACTGTGAAAGAGGAGAGGGGGTCAGAACCAGGCCTGGAACCAGGGGCGGCATATGGGTGGATGACAGAGACATGGTCAGACACGGCATTTGCAAAGGAAGGATGTAGGAAAATTCAAGACATCTGGGAAATGGAGAAATTGGTAATATCTGGCCAGAGGTACTTTTAGAATAATGCAGACTTGAATTAGAATGCAAAAGAATTTTAAAAGTACATGGGTCACAGATTGAAGTATAGGGGGATTTGAAATGTACGTGATTATGGCAGACACAGATGGAGATGAGTGTGCAAGGCATGTATCAGACAGAGCTCCTGAAAGAAACACCTGTGAAAGGGAAGAAAAAGAAGCGGCATTGGGCATGGGAGAAGCTGGGGTGCCTCCCTGGGCTGTGATGAGGTCTCAGCAAAGGCCTCAGGCGACCTCACAGCGGGCTCTGCAGCTTGGGCAGCCCTTCTGTTCAGTTTTCCTGTCAGGGATGAACAGAGGCCCTCAAAGGATATGCCCTGGTCCTAATCCTCAGTACCTGTGGATATGACCTTATTTGGTCCTTTCAAGTGTAATTAAATGAAGGATCTTAAGATCTATCATCCTGTACTTAGAGAGAGCCTAAATCTAATGACTAATATCCTCATAAGAGAAAGGAGAGGGAGATTGGACACTCAGACACGCAGGGGAGAAGGCCAGGGCAGACAGGAGCAGAGATGGGAGCGATGCGCTTACACAGCAAGGAATGCAAAGAATTGCCTGCAGCCTCCAGAGACTAGGGGAGAATCATAGAACTGACTTCCCCTCAGAGCCGCCAGAAGGAGCCCACCAGGTTCCTGCTGACACCTTGATTTCAGTCTTCCACTCACCACAACAGCAAGGGAACACAACTAACCAGTTTGTGGTAATGTGTTATGGCAGCCTAATGAAATGAATACAAGAAGCCAGGCCTTGTTACCATGCATGATCTGTCACTGGCTGTGGACTGCCCCTGGAAGGATGCATGTCCTTGGGTCAGCCAGCTTTCTTCAGGAGAAGCAATCCTCAAAGAGGGCTGTCAGCTGAGGGCCATTCTCTGGCAGCACTCCCAGCAGCTGGAGGATTCGATTCTTTATTCCTAAAGGGGATCTGCATGGCCTATTAGAGCAGCCACTTCCCTGACCCTCAGTTTTACCATCTACATAATGGGAATAACAATAAGACCTATCTCATAAGGTTAAGAGGAGATTAAATTAGATGCTGATACTAGTAGCTAGCACTTACCGAGCACTCCCTGTATATATGCCAGGCACGTCAAGCACATGAGTTCATATTCATCTGTTGCCCAGCATACTGTAAGCTCCAGGTACACAGTAGTTATTTGGACCTGGATGTGTCCAAGGTCCCCCAGCTGTCACAACCAGGACAGAACCCAGATGTCCTGGCTCTTGGGCAAATGCTTCTTCTGCAATAGGTCTTCTCTCTGCACGTACCTAATTATGTCTTCTTTTCACGATGGTGATAATAATTTTGTGCAAGGAAACTAAACTTGTGCTCCACAAACGAAATGCTATTTTGCCTCATCATCTGAAGGGAAGAGCTGTGAGTTGTCTGAAATTCATTCACACTCTCTCAGGCAGACCCTATGTGACCAAAGACATTAATTTTCGGGACAGGCTGGGGCAGGAGGGGCTGGGCACAGCTCCCCGCTGCCTACAGCTAATTGGCCTCGGCGGCCCCACGTTCCAGTCCCAGTATCTGCTGACATGGCATTCCTAAGAAGAGGGGAGAGGCCAGATACTATCATTTTAAAGAGGACAAAGTGAAGGACAGAGAGATTAGCCGATTTGCCCCCTTAATTATGCGGTGAGCTCGTGATGGAGCTAAGAATTGAATCCAGATTTCTTAAGTCCCAGATGGGTTTTTTCATCAGGAGGTCCTGCCACATTCCTTCTCTGGAAGCTGCCCCCTCTCTGAATCCCTGAAACACATACCTAGCTTGAGTTCATGAGTGTGAGTGTGTCTCTGTTCCCTTCATGTTATCTTGATTCTTAAAAAGAAAGGGAAAAATGCACTTACCCTTAGAAAATGGTCACTTAATTGAGAGTAGCAGGAATGAGGCACAAATTTCTTAAATGCTTTTTTCTTTTTTTTTCTTTTTTTTGAGACAAGGTCTTTTGCTCTGTGGCACAGACTGTAGTGCCATGGTGTGTTCATAGCTCACTGCATCCTGAAACTCCTGGGCTCAAGCAATCTTTCTGCCTCAGCCTCCTGAGTAGCTGGGACTACAGGAACATGGTGCCACACCAGGCTAATTATCATTATTATTTTTGTAAAGACAAGTTCTTGCTCTGTTACACAGGCTGGTGTTAAACTCCTGGGCTCACGTGATCTTTCCGCCTCAGCCTCCCGAAGTTCTGGGATGACGGGTCTGAGCCACTGCATCTGGTCTAACTGCTTTTAACCACATTAATTTTTCAAGAACTTTTGGCTTGACACATCCAGAGCCCAAACAGAAGAGGCCTTCAGATTTGACCCACGCATTTCTTGCCAGAAGAATTTATATATGGAGGCATTGTGCAAGTTATTAATGTTAAAAGGAATTTCCTCCTCCAGTCAAAAATCTGAAAAAAAATTAATATTGGCACAATCTGGGACTAAGAAGGGACAGTGGCCGGCCATCCAGGAATTTCCATGGGCCGCGCTCCGCTGCGGGCTTTCACCACTAGAGGGCGCGATCTGAATCGTGCGCTCAATGTTTCTTCCAAGTGCAGTGGTTCCCAGCAAGGTAATTTACCAAAGATTACTTACTGTCGACTTTAGATACATAGCCCAGTTATGGCTCCCCTCCCAACTAAATGCTAGATTGAAAACGTATGGACAGTATAAGAGAAAAAGCAATTTGCAAACTTTTGTCTAACCACGTTGTTTCTATTTTGGTTACTCTTTTGGGGAAACCACCAAAGTAAATGGTCTCCTGTGAGTTGGCTTGGGGTCATCCTGCGGGGGCTTGTCTGCCCAGCCCCTTTATCTCAGCCTGGATCTTCTTAGCAAACAGAAATCATTTTCTCTTCCATCTTCTGGTGTTGATGTTTAGTCATTCTTTCCTTCAAAGAGCTGAGAAGTCCTTTAAAAGCAAGACACATCTTGTTGGTTTGTTCAGTTGATCATTCATTCCACAGATGTCACTAACATGAACATACCGTGTGATAGACTGTCGTGTTAATTCCTTGACTTCTTAAAATGACCAGTGCAGGGGAGAACTCTAATAGTTAAAAATAGGGAAGTGTAATAGAAGGGTGCTATGGAAATGTGAATTCTACTCGCCCCTGTCCACCTCCACAAAGGTAACTGATCTTCCATACTCAGAAGAGACCACGTAGTGCTAGAGTTATCATGGTGCATCACCAGGTAATGCTGCATTAACTCCAGTGTTGGGTTTAAAAGTGTATTCCCTTTAGACTGAACTTGAAGTAAAAATAAATCTATTAGCCTCAGAGCAACCAAAGTGTCCTGAGAAGAGTCCTGGGCTATTGGGCTAGGAATCAAGATATATTGGGTGGTGGGGATGGGGGTGGGAGGGGAGGTGATGGGTTGACGGGGTGGGGCGGAATTCTTTCTTTGCTTTTAACAAATTGAGTGCTTGGCCAAGTCACTTGACTTCTTGGGATCTGCATTGTCCTGTTTCTAAAATGAAGGAGTTGAACCTGGTCAATGTGTTCCAAAATGTGTCTCTTAAAACAGAAATCTTGAGAAAAATGGAATTTGGGGGTCAGATGGGTTTGGGAAATATAGCATAATATCTGCCCCCTTTCACCCATTCTCCCATGGTAATTCCAAATCACCTTAGCTTATTAAAGGTTGGGAGGTCCTAGAGTAAAAAACCTGCCTAACTTTAACCCAGTATTTCCCAAATGTATTTGCCTGGAGATTCAGTTTGATGTGATAGCTATTAACCTAGAAATGCTGGCTTAGATATTCATTGAAAAGCCAATAAACATTTATTGAGTGACTACTTTGTGCTAGGAAGCCACCTCTCTGACTATATTATGTGAGTCTGTGAATTTTATGATTTAATCAAGTAAGCAGTGTAGGTGGATATTTTCCTGTAGATTACATATTCTAATTAATCTGTTCACAGTTTCCAGAAGACACTGATTAGTATCATTAGTGTTTTTTCACATCCATAGCAAACTTTTTCTTCACTTTATATTGGCGTTCAAATCAGATTTAATTCTTTCTCATTAGCATGGCGAACATCAGAGGATAAATAGTGTTGACCTCTTGCTGGTCTTAACTCCCCATCTGATCCTAGCTTGGACAAACCTTCAGATGCACCAGACTCTTTTGAATATTCATGCAAATTTCATTTATTCGTGTCACCCCTTTTTTGGGGTTCTAGATACTTTAACACTTTGGGTAAAATTCAGTTTTGGAAAGGAGAAACTTTTAGTACATGTTTTCTTTTGTGCAGCTGCTGAAAAAAAAATCTGCATCTGGTTATCTAAAAAATGGAACCATGTCTTTTGCCGCTTTCACACGAAGGAAAAGGCCATCATATAATCTATCTTTAAAACGTTCTCCCAGGTGTCTTACTCTGCAGAAACTTGAGGAAGTGAGTTTTGACAGAGGGCCTGGTTTCCTTTATTTTAAAGTCATTCTACTTTAGGTTTTCAAAAGAAGACAGGGTGCATGAGAGAGAGGGAGGGGAAGAGAATGTACATGGGTCATGGTGAGAAATCCCACTGCCGGTTCTAACTTTGCCTTACATGACATTGGGAGGAAAGAATAGGCAGCAAGTTGGAATCTGCAAGTAAGCCGTTCTCAAATCTGGATTCCGTATTCTTTTTTTGTTCTTTTAAATTGACTCAATGCTGCTGGTTGTAATGCCTAAGTGATAGCTGCTGATAAATATTATCTTTGTGAACACACGGGGCATCATCAAATGTCAAGTCTGCAGACTAATTTTTTATGCAAGCCCAGCAGATTTTTGTGGATATGGGCCAGGAATTTTAATGAAAGAAAACATCAAAGATGCAAAAGAAATGAGAATATTAGTCAAGGAAGATACACAGCGATGCTCTCCGATAACCCCTGGTATTGACATTAGAACTCTGTGGGAGCAACTTAAATAAACATCTGGACACTGAGTTTAGACATTTTCAGTGACAAACCCCAGACAGATCTTTTCGACTTGCAATAATAAATATTTCAGAGGCTATATGAATCAACTGAAAATCCTGTTTTCAATTATTCTAGTTTTATAAATAGAGCATAGTTAATTATTCAAGTATAGAATTTCTTTTGAAGATTAGGTGAATTTTATATTTCCTTTGTCCGTATTATACTTCAGTTTTATTATTCATATCAAATTTATGTCTGTGTGTTCAAAAATAATATAGTTAGCTTGCCAGATACTATTAAATCAGAATCCAGCTGAGCTTGATTTTTTTCTTATTTTATTTTCAGGAAAGACCCTTTTACAGCCCTCAGCACTGCAGTTCCGTGAACGTGTTCTGTGTAGCAGCTCCAGCTAAGGACACCCACGGTAGAAAGAGCGGGAAAATGGGCTCCCTAGCTCTCCTTACCAAACTCTGATTGCTTGGCAGTTTGACCATCACTTAGCCAGGAAGGCACCAGAAAGATGGTGTGCTGGTAATGCTTCAAGAGGGCCAAACTTTATAAAAAACCTGGCGGAAGTAAATATAGCTAGGCAGTCAGTGACCAAAGCTGCTTGGATGGTCCTGTTGATTGCTGTTGTACATTTTATAATATGAATACAGGCTTTTCTCTAGAAACTGAAAATAAGAAAGGAATGGGAACTGTGATGAATTGCATATATTACCTCTAGAGAGCCTGAATGCTCACGTGTTAAAAGTTAGCATCTGTGGCAGACAGTCCTTAATATTTATGATCCACTCTGGCATTGAGAATGGGACATGAGAGGGACACACTGGCTAGAGGCCGGCGTGATAACTCTTGGAGGCTTGTTACCTGGCGCTTGCCAGGGTATCCTTTGTGAAATAGTGATGTACACACGTGCTCTTCCTCCCAGCCCCTGAACAGAATGATACTCATGGACCGGGGACTGCTTCATCCTTGGGTCTGACATAGATGCCCTTTTAAAATGCTTTGAAGAAAGAAGTCCTAATTCTGCTTCTGACACTTTCAGGAGAAGGAAGCTTTAGGTAAGCCACAGTGTTTCTATTCATCCAGTTTCAAATCTATAATTCGATAATAGTAGCTAACATCCATTGAGCCCCTACTAAATGCAAAACACTTATTAGGACCTATATTAAAGAAATATATGTATATAATATAAAAAGTCAAGTAGCACTAGAAGGTTTGTAATGGAAAACAGAAATCCTCTTCTTAGTTCCATTCCATCTTCCCTAAAGGAAATACTTTAGTTGTTTCCAGGTTATTTATCTCCAGATTTCTAAGTAATATGCATGTAGTGCTATTGTTTCATTTTTAAGATAGGCATTATCTACTGGCTGAAGACTGTGATTTAGCTCTTATACTCCATCCATTCCCATTCCCTTACACTTTGCTCCCCTCATCCTTTCTATTTTTTAATTAAATATTCAGTGTTTATATTATGACTATAAATAATATTTCTGTTAATATTTTCAAAGTGTATTGAGTTTTCCTTCTTTACATGACTTGAGTTTGCTTTGGAATCTATAGTCACTTTGTTTAATCTTCTATGTGTCTAAAAATGAAGTCTAAAACTTTCCAACAGAAGCATAGAGTTCCTTTCTATATTGTCAAACAGAGTATTATTCTGTTCTCTTTGACTGGGAGGCATCCCTGCTGGCGTTCTCTGTCCTGCTGCACTCTGGTCTAGTAATCCACCACATTCTGTCATTCTGAGACCTCCCTTCTTCACTCTCACCCAGAGGATTCTCTTTACCTCACTCCTGTATATGATCTGCTTTCTGGATCTCATGACTTCATCTGTCTCATTTTTCTCTCAAGTGCTGATAGAACACATCTTTCAGCAAATATGAAAGTTGCAAAAAGGCAGCATAGGAGGTGAATTTTTCCATACCTTGTATGTTTGATGGTTTGCTTTGTAGTTTGACTGGGTATAGAATTCTAAATCATCCCTCTACCCCCCTGCTTAGGATCTGCAATGCATTAATGACTACTGTCTTTTAGCTTCTAGTCATGGAGGAGTTCAATGGTATTCTAATTCCAAATCCTCCATATGTGACTTCCCTCACCCCTTTTGCACTCTTATTCTCTTTTCTGTTCTCAACATTTAAGTCTTCTTTTTTTTAATCTCTAGGATGTTAAAGTTCCATGATGAACTCACTCACTCACTTTGGTGTGAGCACCCTCCAACCCCCCTTTTTTTGTGGAGATGTGGGGAGAGCTGGTGGTTGTTGGGCTCATTCCATCTAGAAACGCCTGTCTTAATTTCTGACAAATTCTTCTTATATTAGTTGATAATTTACTCTTTGCCAGTTTCTGTCTTCGCAGTTGGAACTTCGGCTAGTCAGGTGTTGGATCTCCTGGATAATTACTATAATATTTTAATTCTTTGTAGTTTTTAAAAATTCTCTCTTTGAATTATCTCTGTTTCTTTCAAGTGATTCCCCCTTGCCCGCCCCCCATACCTCATTTGCTTTTGGTCTCTATCATGTTAGAGGCTCTCTTCTAATCTCTTCTATCTTTGCTATAGAGAGAATTACTAAAAGGCTCGAGGGGAGGGTCTGTGAATGGGCCTAGAGTGAGGGGGCACCCAGCCTTTCTTTAGGAGATCCTCAGATGTTAGCATCTGTTGCTCTGTCACGTTCTTTGGAAAGTCCCCTGCCTCTGGGGTGTGTGCCTGGCTGCCAGCACTTGGGACATGGTGCTAGGACCCTCACATTCAGCCTGCAGTCTTTCACTCTGTCCCCCTATTTTAGATAAATTGCCTCACGCTTCCTTTACTGCGCACCCTTGTGTATGCTTGAGTGTCGCCTGAGTGTCCTCGAGTTTGTCCCTCTTTGGTCTCTCACTAGCTGCAGGGGTTGGGTGAAGGGCCATGGGGGCCTCTCCACACTTCATGCACATCATGAGCAGATCCTTTGGTTTTGTTTGGGCCCGCCTCTCATTCTGGCTTGCAGAGGATCTCACTACCTCCCTCTCTAACCTTTCTAGGGTTCAGTGGTATAAACTGGCTTGCTTTGTATTGGTTTTTCTCTTCTGCAGACAGTTACCTAATAGCTTTCTTTACACTAGTGAATGGATAGATGAGTTGGTATTTTTCCTAAATTTTTTTATCAATCTGTACTCATTTCAGCAGGGCTGCAAGGTAGAATGAACTTAAATGCATGTTTCAATCTGCAGTGTCTGAGTAGAATTCTTAAACAATCAATGCAACAACCTTATAATGTATTATCCCCATTTTACAGATGGTGAAACAAGTGTAGTGTCGGCCAAACAGCTAGGAATTGAGAGAGTTGGATCATTAGACCAGATCTGTTTGACCTCCTGCCTTGGAGGAGTGAACTTAGTTGTCTCCAGAGCAGTGGTTCTGAATTCTATTTGACATTACAGCCACCCAGGGAGCTATAAGAAATGCTAATACCTAGGCTACACTGAAACCAATTAAATCAGAATATCTAAGGTTGAACTCCAGGCACTGATACTTTTTATAGCTCCCCTGGGAGATTCTAATGTGCATCCTGGATTGAGAACTGATGCTCTGAATGTTCTTCCAGCTCTAGGATTCTATGACTTCCTTTCAGAGCAGAGGATTAGCATGCATGTGACAGGCTGAATCTGTCTGGGAGGCTCCTGGGGCCATTTCCTCAATCACTCTCCATCCTTTCCTCTTGTGCACTTTTTTACTGGCTCTATTCAGATAGAGATGTCAGATTTAGCAAATGAAAATACAGGACACCCAGTTAAATTTGAATTTCACAGTGAGAACACATGAACACAGGGAGGGAACATCACACACCAGGGCCTATCAGAGGTTGAGGGGCAAGAGGAGGAAGAACATTAGAACAAATACCTAATGCATGTGGGGCTTGACACCTAGATGATGAGCTGATAGGAACAGCAAACCACCATGGCACATGTGGACCTATGTAACGAATCTGCACATTCTGCACATATATCCCAGAACTTAAAGTTTTTTCTAAAAAAATGGGAATTTCAGATAACAATGAATACTTTTTAAAAGTATAACACCCATGTAGTATTTGTGACATACTGTGCTTTTACTGAAAAATTATCTGTTGATTATTTGAAATGCAAATTGAATGGAATGTTTGTATTTCATCTGGCCACGCTATATTCAAAGCTTCAGTGTGCAGAGCAGTGGAGGTTGGTGGGAGCGTTCCTCTAGAAGCAGCCCACCTTCAGACCCTCTGTGCTTCCCAGGCTCCCCCGGGGAAGACCGCCCCTCCTGGAGGAGAATCTGGTGCCTGGTAGAAATGATGCTCCCATTTTGCTTCATTTCCCTCTCATAAGTAATAAGTTCATATTTCTCAATGACAGCTTAAAGGCAACCTTTTCCAATAGATGTTCCCCATGTTTTCTGCTGTCCCCATAGCATTTTGTTTGGTAGTCTTTAACAGTTGCAGTTATGGAGTTTCATGACCCATGTTGTGAGATGGCACCTGCCTGCCTCCGTCATGTGACTGAAAGCATCTCCAGGGAAGAGACCTTGTCATTCACCTTCCCGTGCCCTCATCACTTGTGTCTACACGTTTCCAAGGTGTGGTAGTGGGACATAGGGGCACTTAGGTATGTGGTTGGGACGTTATGTCTTCATTGCCCTTACGCTTCTCCCCCAGCCCCTAACAGCCTTCCCTGGCTTTGGCAAATCTCCTTTTCCTGGCAAGAAAGGCACTAGGGCAGACACCTTAAGGAGGTACTCACTCTCAGGGAAGTGCAGGTTCAAGGTCAGTATGTGCATGACCCTGAGACTGAGGGGCACCTTAAATCTTACACTCCTTGCTTGGCTTGCCTCACCCTGGGCTGGCCCTGCCTCTTTGAGAAGGCAGCACCCACCCCTTGGCACAAAATAAAACAGGCCTTAGATCGCTTAAGTAGCAAGGTGTGTTTCACAAGCTCCATGTGCTTGGTTTTTGTCACCCTTGCCCACTCGACACATGTGGATGCTGAGGTCTGTTCCTTTGGTAGGACCTCATTGCATTGCCAGCACCTGAGAGTAGCACAGAAGAGCCTGCAGATAAATATTTATTGGCCGTTAAGAAACTGCAGTAACAATAAGAATCAATTCCTGTCCTCAAGGTATGTAAGAGTCTTATACCTTATGGTACAATCTTCATTATATACCGCTTATATTATATGCCTCTCTGTCAACACAAACATATTCCCTCCAAAAAGAAAAGAAAAATCACAAAGCTTTCTATTCAGCATGAGCTTGAACAGAAATAGGGTCACTGATGCCCTTAACAGATTGTGTTGCTGTAGAAGGCCCTTAACCTTGCAGACTTCGGTTTCTTCGTTTGTACAATAATGGGGGATCAGATGAAACAATTTCTGGGACCCCTCTGTATTTTAAAACTTCCATAATTTCTCTATCTTCATATTTTATTGTCTACTAAACTGGTACTTAACTCTTACGAAGCAACAGAAACATGTCAATTTTGGATATCTTTCTTGGTTCATCACTTAATCTAGTTCCATATCCTGGCATACTGCTTTGTCTAAAACCTATATTTTAATTTTTTTAAATGCAATTTATCCCTTATAACTCTTTTTCATGTCCCATAAAAATGATGGATAAGGGAAGGTAGATAAAGCTGCAGATCAAACTGAAATTCTGATAATCTAATAAATGCTTTGAGCACCAATCTTGCAGTTTACGACCTCTTGCCAATTGATTTATGGCCTTGTAGTAAATTTTCTCTCCCACTTATCAAATATTTATTGGAACATCTTGTTCTTAACAGGCAAAGTACTGTATAAAACATCTGTCAAAACAAAAGCCAATTCAATTAAATATCTTTTACTTCCAAATCGACTGCTCTGGTTCTCTCCAGCATCCAGATTGTAAAACAACAAGCTGTGTTATGCACAATCTTTGCGCAAGTTTTCAGAAGCAAAAAATGGACACCGTTAAAACTAAAGTTCATCTGAAATTTCAGGAGTGAAAAGTCCCCATTTACTTCACAGTGGAGGGCTGGTCCACCCAGTGATCTCTTCACCAGTAATGGCTCTGTTACTCATTTTCCCCTCAGAGACCCTATAATTTGCAAGATTTTCTTGAGAAACAAACTTCATTTACTTGGTAGTCGCTCGTTTATTATTAATCCAAAGATGTATTCATCACGAACTCCCCTTGATAATCCACATCCAGTCTCAGAGTTGACTTAATTCCAGCTAAAACAAAGGAAGATAAATGTATGAACAATTTCTTTTGGCATTTTGAAATACTAAAATAATCTAAGGGTCTCTCTGTTACTGTCTTTGAAGAAACAACCAAGCAAGTGTAAACTGAGAAATTTTTTACTCAGATTCTCCTTTTTTCTACTGTCAAGTCCAACCAGAATAAAAATAAAAAAGCACTGAATTTTCTAAGAGTGGCAGTGGTAAGAGGGAACTCTGGGCTTTTTATAGCAGAGATTCATATCTGTACTTCTTTGAAAATTTTCTTTGTGTGTGAGTGGGAAATGCTCAAATTCGTGTCCTCCACCTCTCTTTTTGACCTGCAAACCTCCGAGCTACGTTCTGAAGGTCAGTTTATGGAAGATGTGAATGTGTGGCTTAGTGAGCCTGACTCGAAAGATTTCCATAGTTTAAATTTCTCCAGAATTCAAGGTTTCAATATTATTGTTGTTGCTAAATGCTCCCCAAATGTAGCATGGATCAATGACATATTGAAAGCATATGTCTGTTTACCTCCATATTGATGTCATTTCCTATAACATTGGGAATTATATGTGAACTGCAGGGAGGCGGGGTGCAAGCGAGGAGATCTGACAGGCAGAAGCAAATGCAGGATGTATTCCAAGAGATGACTCCACAGGGTTTTCAATGCTAACATTGAAACCTGAAATACACACTCGTCTTAAAGAAAAGAAATGGCATCAATAGCTTGGAGCCATTTTCTTTTCCATGTATGAAAATTTCTTTCCCATAGGAAAATTTGAAAACAGTCTTAGCTGGAAAGTCATATTAATTGCCACAGTCATAGCTACTTTCCCCCTGGACTTAACCTTTTAATGGTGATAGTCCCATCGTCACAGGGAGTAGGGATAGAATAGATAACTTTATTCAACAGATTTTCAAACTTGTTCCCTTCTACCTTTTTTACATAAGTTCCCTTCCTCACAACTGAAGGGAAAAGAAGGAAAAAAAATGCAAGTTAGGATAATACAGAAGTGGAGTTTTGCGAATGGTGCATTTTCGTCATCTCTGGCCTGGGTGCTCCGAGTTCCTCTGTGGCCAGCATGTATTTTAATTTCTGCCTTTAAAACTCAGCCACTGAAGGCCAAAAGTGGTTTTTCAAACCTTGCAAATTGTCCTTGGGCATTTAGCATTTTAAATGTTAGCCCTGCGTTTCTCTGACACTGAAAAAGACTCCACTGAAAGCAGATGGACTTGCAAGTCCCTCCCTTTGACTCCCACTGTCCTTGTGCCCCCTCCTGGTAGTGCAACCTCCAGAGCAGGTCTAGAGCAAAACTGGGAGGAAGCAGTTTGCAGGGAGGTTGTGAAATCGTGACTTGCCGTGCTGGTTTTCCCTGCCTTCGTCCTGGGTGAAGCACAGCTGCACCAAAGCTGCCCACTCAGAGCCCACTCAGGGCCCTGTCTGCCTGTCCCAGCTGCAGTCCTCACTGACCTGCTTTCCATGGGCCCAAGACTCCTGACCCCGGGAGAGCAGAGGCTCCCAGATCAATTAACCCCCATCTGGTATTTACTGGGTAAATGATATTGGGCAAGTTGCTCAGCCTTCTCTACCTCAACTCCTTACCTGTAAAACAGACTTTGTGCAGATCAAATAATGAGATCCATGTAAAGCGCTTAGCAGAGTGCTCAGTGCCTTATCGGGGGTACAGGAAATGTTAGTTCTGATTATTTAATGTGATTAACAACGTTGGAGCGGAAGTGACCGTGTGTGATAACGCCTCAATATTTTCCTTTGCGTTTCCACTTCCAGATGGGTTAGGCAAGAGTGTAGAACCCTCCGGACCCTGACTTCCTGCCATTGTGGGAGGCTACCTGAGGCTGGAGTGCGCGAAAGGGAAGGAGGCCTTGCCTGCCTTTAGCAGCCAGAGCTTGAAAGGCCACAAGATGGCGGTGAAATACACCAGAGAGGGCTCATGACGGTTCCTGGCACTCTTTCTTGCTGGGGACAGAGCCTTGGGGATACAACCCCAGCAAGACAGAGCCTGTTCCTGCCCTCACGAGGCTTCTGGTTTGGCAGGGGAGAGAGTAGCAAACAAATCCTTGCCCTGTGGTTCTCCAGCAGGGGTTTTCTTGTTTGTTTGTTTTTTCTATTTTACTGTCTGCATGCACCCAACCCAAAGTTTGGGTTCCTTCTCCCTGCTGTCCACTGAACCCTCTCTAAGTCTCCACTACACTTTTAGGCTCTGCTCCTTGAGCTCATCTACTCCCTTAACCAAGTCTGGTGCCTGTAAGTACGCACAACCAGCAGAGAGAGAATTTGTTTTGTCCTGCAGATTGTTCATGAGGTTTCTCAGTCTGGAGTTTTCAGGTTAGGGTCAGACTCAGTGGGGCCAGTTCCTAGGGAAGCTCCATCTCCCTAATATTCCTACTGAAAAGTAGTTTCAGGAATTCAGATAACATTGATTGAACTTGCAGTATGTGAGAAGCACCTTGCTAAGCACTCAATATGCAAGATCTCACTTAGTTCTCTTACTCAGCCTTTGAAATCAGTACTAAATTTACCGGGATCTTATAGATGAGGAAACTGAGGCTAAATGACATGCCCAGATGTCACAGTTTGTCAGCTGCAGAGCTGGGATCTGAATTCTGTCTCATGTTCTCTCTGGTTCCATGCAGCTTCTGTGGGGGCACAGGCCCTTCTTTGCTGGCTTGAAGCTTGCCATTTCTGATGTTCAACCTCTAACCCATCCAACGCCTTGTCTCTTTGACATTCAAGGCCTTTCTCAGCTGGGGAGCAGCCAGCCCTCTGCCCCCAAGACCTGTGTCCTGCCTGCTTCCCCTCGGTCATCCCAGTCTGCTCTCCATGCTGCCCCACTGGCTGGGAACCCTGGTCCCACCGCTGCCAAACGTCTCTACACCCTCTCAGGGGTGGCTCACATGGCAGGGATGGCTCCTCTCTTCTACATGGCTCTCCAGGACCGCCTCCCTTGCGTCTCCTGCCACACTGCACACTGGCCTGTGCGGGTTTTGTCTTTCCATCTGAAGGGTCAGCTGTGCAAGCTGTTGTCTAGCTGTCTATTGTCCTATGACTCCTAGCACTGAGCACAACACACTGAAGGCACAGTTTTGCCTTGGGCCTAGCGCTTACCTTCCCCATTCAATAAATATGGTGAAAAGCTGAACTACAGGTATCCTGCTGATCCAGCCACAGTGGGTGATGACTGCTGGTTTGCTTGAGTTTTGCTGTGGCCATGTTGATCAGTCAGTCAATAAGTAAACCCCAGGAAACCACTGACAACCCACAGCATGACGCCTCCTTTGGCATGATCCATTACAAAATGTGCCACATTTGTCGCTTGTCCTACCTGTTCCCTCGGGAGCCCAGTGATCTGTCGCTTGTCCTCGAACACTGTCCCAGACCTGCTTGCAGAACCATCATTCACACTCAGGCGTGACCAAGTGATAGGGCTCCTTTTGCTCCTTTTGGTAGGGGTGTGCAGCCTGTTTTAACTGGAGCCAAAGCTGAAGCTAAAGGAAAGAAGGGTCGATGGAGGGCTGGCAGACAATCTCAGGCAAGAGACCATGTCTACCTCCAGGAATTACACCTAGGCCACCTGAGTTCATCTTTAGCTTGAATTCTGATATTCCCTAAGGGATAATTTTCTGCAGAAAGATCTCAGGGTGGGGAGGCTGGGGCCCTGCTGACTGTGAGAGTTCCTTTACCAGCTGATAAGTGTGTCTGTCAGCTCCCAAAGAAAGGGGTGCCCCATAACTCGACCTTGCTCTTCTCCTCTTACCTTCTGGGCAGCTCCTTCATGGGCTCCTTGCCTTCCTTTCACTCTCCAACAATGGGCTTCTTTCAGCCCGGCCCCTTCCCTTTGCCATTTCCCTCCCTACGAGCTCGTCTATTCTCATGGTTTCATTAGCACCTCTTTGTCGTTAATGTACCAGTCGACCTCTGCAGCCATGACCCCTTCCTGTGTATCAGACCGCATTCCCAGCCGCTGACAGGACATCTCCACTCTCAGGTCTGAAGGCCCCTCAGCGTGCCCAAGGCAGCGTCCTCCATCCTCTCTCTCCCTTCAAGATGGCTTCCTCGGTGCGCTTCCATTCAAGCAGGCCTCCCGCCAGGCTTCCTAGAGTTCTTGGCTAGCAACTTTGGAGTCAGTTATCAAGTCCATTGAATGCCAGTCGTGCGTCAAGGTATCAGGCTTGGGCTAAGGGTAGAAAAATGAATAAAAGTCTCTGAGAGACCTTAAGGGACTCAGCCTAAAGATGAGAAAAGCTCAAAGAATTCAAGACAATCACACGATTGAGAGAGGTGTGCAGAGTGGTATGGAGGGAAGCATTCCATAAATGCTTCTTGGTGAGGAGGTCTCAGTCTCAGCTGGTCTTGCTTTTCCTTTCTGTCCCCACCGCCACCATGTTGGTTTAGTCTCCTGTCACTCACGACATGATTAACTGCAATGGTCTCTTCTCTGTCTCCTATGGTAAATTTCTCTTCATTGCCAGCTGATTTTCCCAAAATACTGCTCTTGCCAGCTCTCAAGAAAAAAATCCACCTCGTGCTCCAACCTTTCTCTGTAGCCTTTTTTTTTTATCACAGTGATTAGCATGTGGGTTCTAGCGTCAGGCTCACCAAGCTAGACTCTCAGCCCTGCTACTTAACGGCTCTGTGACCTTTGACAAGATACTTAAACTCTCTGTGCTCCACTTTCTTCGTCAGTAAAATGGGGATAATAATAATACGTACCATACTGAGTTGTAAGGATAGAATGAATTAATACGGGCAAAAATTATAAGCCCTGAGTAAGTGGTAGCTATTATTATTGTTCTTTCCTATTGCTTCTCAGTAGAAGGGGCTCTCTGTTCCTTTGAGGGCTCCTCAAAAGCCTTGGGGATTTTTCTGTCTGTTCTCCATGATGATACCCTTACCCCAAACACTGGCTTTTCTGATTATACTGCTCCCGCCCACCTCTCAGAGCCAGCTCGGGCCCCTTAACTTGCATGAAATGTTCCCCGGTACCTGAAATAAATAAAACTTTCTTTACAAAAACACACGATAGGCCAGATTCGGCCCGGGGATTGTGATTTGATGAGCCCCAGCTCCAGAGGAGAGTCAGTTTGCTGGAGAAGTTCACTGCTCAGCCAGCCTCTCCACAGTTTCCTCCCGGGAGCAGACGCCTTCCTCGTTGTTTGGACTGGAGTCAGCCCCGGCAAACGTTTAAGTGGCCTGGAGAGCTAAGGTGAGCAAGTGCTCCTCGTCTGACAGCTTTGTTCCTGAGATCAGCCAGAGCAAGGGAGGATGGGACCCAGGGGGCTGAAGACATTTAAGCAAAAGAAAACCAGAAGTTCTTCTCATCCCTTTCTTCCTCCCTAACCCACGGTCCATTCCCGCTGCCCTCAGCCCTGGTCCCAGAGGTAAATAAATAGACGTTTTATAACCACCTCGGGCAGATTTTTGTTATTAAGAAAGGAAATTAAAAGTCTCTTAAGTGTAGATAATGTGGAGCTTGCTAGACAAATTGACAATAGCCAGGAAATTTGAAACGCAGGGCTCCAAGCTCCTCCACTGGAGTGCCTTTCATTTGTGATCTCTCTGAGCTGGCCTGGCTTCCGGGTGTGATGGTGCCGTCTCGAATGTTCTGTCAGTGGACGCCGAGCTTCTCTGTGAGGAGCATATTCTGTGGGCTGTGCTGCTTTGCCCCGCATTGATGAGGCATTTGTGGGGGCCCTTCCTGCCCCTCAGGCCCCACCTCCCCTCTTTCCTCCTTGAAGCTTGCGGGAAGGCAGTCAACTCCCCAAAAAGAGCTCAAACCCCTAAGCTCGGGGCCACCCTCTTTCAACGGAATCCTTTTTTAAGGGAGAAAGAAACGTTCCTCTGGG
This sequence comes from Plecturocebus donacophilus, assembly GCA_004027715.1. Taxonomy (NCBI): domain Eukaryota; kingdom Metazoa; phylum Chordata; class Mammalia; order Primates; family Pitheciidae; genus Plecturocebus; species Plecturocebus donacophilus. Next base: position 110,507 of record PVKP010001184.1, read on the forward strand.
GAACTGTCCGGCTTGCGTTCTCTATAACCCCTTTAGTTGTCACCAGGGGAGTAATTATAATTTAAATGGATGGGTACTTGAGAGAGGGCGAACGATTTGCCCTCCCTTAGCACTTGACATTTTGAAGATCGGACAATGAGAGGTGACTTTGTTTATTTATTGAGCTATTATGGCTTAGTGCTTAGAGGAGTTCCTGCCAAGAACTGAAAGAAACCTCCTTTTTGGATTATATCTTTAAGCACAGATTGCTTTGTTACTGGTCAATATTTGGGGGCAAAATTCAGTGACAGCTTGTTCATTTGATACTGCATACATTTTCCTCTATCTCACTGAGTATGCCAGAAAGAAATACTGTCTTTAGTATTCCCAACATCTGGTCTTAATATTTGAAAGTCTTTGTTTCATGTACTTTTTTGATAGACAACATTTTTTGTGGAGCATTTTGTTATTAGACTATGTGAAATGTTGATATTAATCTCAGCTGCCCTGGTCTTCATGGAACACAAGGCCAGTCTGAAACTATCCTTGGGAGCATCTTTGGGAAAGTATTTTGGGGGTCAAGCAATATATTTTGACATCCTTCCAAGGGCATTTGACTATGTTTTGTGGAAACACTTTGTGCATTTAACCCGGAGGACAGCTAGGCAAGTTTCCTGCTCACATCAAATCTCTCCAACCAGTATATCTGATGCTACTACGGTAGGAACATTTTGACAGGTTCAAAGAACAGATGTCAGGATTGACCTTCTCCGTTCCGTGTTCCTGGGCCCAAAGCAACTGAAGGGCTCTGTGAGTAGAGGGCTGAGCTGTGTTTTGAAGGGGCCTTCAACCTTTACTGGATCTGAGTGGACATAAAAGCTGAGGCCCATTCTCAAATAGGCTGGCTCATGCGGATCTTTTTCTTTTCTTTTTTTTTTTTGAGACAGGGTCATACAATGGCACAATTTTGGCTCACTCTGCTACTTGGGCTCAAATGATCCTCCCATTTCAGCCTCCTGAGTAGCTGAGATTATAGGGGCACATGACCATGCCAGGCTAATTTTTGTATTTTTGTGGTTTCATCATCTTGCCCAGGCTGGTCTCGAACTCCTGGACTCAAGTGATCTGCCTACCTTGGCCTCCCAATTGCTAAGATTACAGGCTGAGCCACTGTGCCTGGCCCCATGCAGGCAGCTCCACACACTTGGCCAGGTCTGCTTGCAAATGGGCACCAGCACTCTGGTCATATGCAGAGTGGTATCTACTGTCACCGTTAGCTGCTCTAGGAAAAGAACCTACTAATGAGAGTAAAATGTATAAAGTTCATGTGAATTAGGGTGGTATGGAAGAATGTGGGATGAGAAGGTATAGTGAAGTTGAGGCAAGGAGATGTGACAGTCACCAGCATTTCAGACTTGGAAATTCTTGACCTGGCTGAGGTCACAGAACTAGTTATTATTAACTAGACTAGATTATGGGACCAGAGTTGGGTGTCTCCACTCACAAATCAGCTGAGACCAGAATAGAGAATCTGATCATCCCTGGTCAGAAATGCTGATTGCATTTACACGTATTTTTTCTTTTTCATATAAATTACCAGTGTCAGCAAAACTTCCTAATGCAGATTCCCTAGATGAGGGGAGAAGAGGCAAGACTAGGACGTTGAGAGCCCTAGGGACATAGTCAAGTACTGACTTCTGCAAAACAGCCCCCTGAAGCCACCTCTCTTCAATCTTTCCATTGCAGCTGCTTCATTGCAAGAGAATACTATGTTCCTCTGTGTGTGTGTGTGTGTGTGTGTGTGTGTAATACAAGTCTACTTTGAATTAAACTTCATTACTGAGTTCTTGATTCTCAGATGCTCTCTTCTTAAGTTCACTGAAGAAGAAAATTAAATAGAAATGTACATAGTATAAGAGAAATTTATCATCCAATTGAATACATTAAGGTAGAAACCCTGGTTGAAAAAAATCCCAGAGCATTCTTGGTCATAGTTTAGCGGTGCCTCAAAAGAGAAAAGATCTCATGATCCCCAGGATGGATATTCATTTTGGCAACAACTCATAAAGACTTCTTATGAAGTTACAGGGTGCTCTTGGAACCATGGTGGGCTTGCCCAACTTGTTTAAATTCTACTTGTTGACAAAGAATCTCCAAGATATGTGGTTAAGAGAAATGAACAAAGTGTAGAAGAGGGTGCATAGTCTATGGCTATGTGGTTAAAGTTAAAAAGAACATTTGTAACTGTGTGTATATTGAATATATAAGGAAAGATATACAAAAGCTGGCAAGCTTGCATCAGGGAAGATGAGCCCAATGGCCAGGATTCAGGGTAGGAGCAGGACTTGCTTTTTACTGTACAGTCTTTTGTATCTTTTGAAATTTATACCGCGTACCTGCATTATCAGGTCCAAAAAATAGTTGAAAACAGTAACTGGAAAATAACTACTTAATGAGCCCTCTGTCTACCCTTTTGGAACCCAGGTTTCTAAAAGAAGACAAAACTTACCAAACCAACTTATAGAGAAAAGTACTCTCACCCCTAGCTCCTTTTCACTCCCCTGGCTGACCTACCAGCAGAACCATCCCCCAATACCAGGATTTTTAATGCGGTTATTTTTTTTAACTTAATTTTTCTTTTCTATTTTGATAACCACTTTCTGTAAAATAATAACTTTTTTCGAAACTTGGCTCATATCCCCTTTTATGTTAGCAGTTCTCACATTGAAAAACTGCCTGCAGACTGATAGACATCAAAAACAGTTTTCTGTTTAGGTGGACAGCTTTAAATACATGCAAACGGGTGCCTCTACATGTGGAAAGAAGACATGCTTGACTATTTGGAGTCCACCTACAGAGGAACGAAGTAATCTACAGAAGAGTGAGGCGGGCTCTGCCCTGAAGGCCAGGGTGAAGGCATATAGCTAATAATAAAATAAATGAACGTGACTTTCTAAAAATGTCATGGGGAAGAAGGAAATGAGGAGGAAGGGAAAACTGGCCTCTATAATCCTGTAATGTTACAAATATAATTGCCATGTGACTCAGATCTTCTCAAAGGTTAGAGGGCATAGGTCTTTTTCTCATGGTGTATCTTTGTCATTAGAAGAATAATAATTTGGAGGAAATGATTTCACCTCAGAGTTTAAATTACTCTGTCACTGCCTCATTTTCTTCCATACATCCATAGGAATCTCCTGGGAGTGAAGTGGAGCCTGTACATTTCCTAGAGACTTTTGGGGGTTGTGGTTTGGATCTACAGTGTTGCTCCCTTGGGGACAGAAAGTGTGGACAGGGCACAGGTGCGGAGACAGCTAGCTCTGTGTCTCATTCCTGTCCTGCCGCTTTCTAGCTGTGTAGCTTTAGATAAGCCATGGGACATTTGTGGATTTCAGTTTTTGCATCTGTATAATGAGTTACTAATACAAAGCTGGAAAGGTGCTAAGTGGACAGAGTGTGAAAATTGGTATCCAGCTCTAAGAATCGTTTCCCCTCCCTTTGCAGAGAGTGCTAGGAGGGAGACTGCTGTCCCCACAAAGGCTGCAGCCCCATTCCCATTTCCAAGCTGCCTGGGTGAACATGACAGGATCCTGACATTCTGTGGAAATTGATGAGTGCTTGCTAAAAGGTCGATGATGTGCTACAGATGGCATCACCTGTTAGAGACATAGCTTTCTCAAGAGCGGCTTTAATTTCCTTTACTTCCCGAAATGCTATTTCACAGTCTCTCAGTAGATGTCAGCAGCACAGCAAACATCTCTGTGCCCATCATGGAAGCAGGTTGGTTCAAAAACTTTTCCAATTAAAAAAAAAAATCAATTATTTCCTTTGCAGTCTTCTTCAGAAGTCCCAGAACGAAAATGGTAAGATCTAGTGCTTCAAAGTAGATTCTTGAGAGGATTACCAAGGGTGTGTTTGCATTTTAAACACAACCTTTTATTCTTTGTAATGAAAACATCACCCCTGAGATGATTAGGGATTATAGCAACTTTTTGGAATTTTCTGCAAGTTTATCTCACATTTACACTCTAGGCAAGAGTGAAATAAAAGATGTGCAATATTTTGCTTTTTACTGTGAAGTAAATCAAAACCCTGGGAATGTTTTCCCCTAAGTTAATTAACTGCTGTCTCTTCATCTATTTCTTCATTATATTCAATTAACCCTCTGATTGCTACCACAGACAACTGCCATGAGCTCAAAGAATAAGGCAGAGAGCCGGGCGCAGTGGCTCATTCCTGTAATCCCAGCACTTTGGGAGGCCAAGGAGAGTGGTTCACGAGGTCAGGAGTTCGAGACCAGCCTGACCAACATGGTGAAACCCTGTCTCTACTAAAAATACAAAAATAAGCCAGGTGTAGTGGCGTGTGCCTGTAATCCCAGCTATTTAGGAGGCTAAGGCAGGAGAATTGCTTGAACCTGGGAGGCGGAGGTTGCAGTGAGCTGAGATCCTGACAATGCACTCCACCCTGGGCGAGACTCCATCTCAAAAAATATATATAAATAAATTAAAAAAAAATAGGAAGACAGAGTTCTCTCATCAGAATGAAAGGGATGATTTGAGCTACTTAGGAGGCTGAGGCATGAGAATCATGCCTGAGAGGTGGAGGGTTGCAGTGAGCCCAGATCCTGCCAGGGCACTGCAGCCTGAGCAACACAGCAAGACTCCATCTCAAAAACAAATACAAAACCAAAAACAAAGAATGAAAGGGATATTTTGAATTTGTGCCCTAGCAAGATTTTGACGTGTTGTCCACCCAGGATTTGCTTATGACATTTCCTCTCTAAGCCGAGTCTCCTTCCTGCTCCCTCCATTCTTGCCTGCTCAGCCCTAGGTATGATAGGAGCCAGGTCGGCACTGCTAAAGGTGGGGATGTCTGTATTGATTTACCTACCCTTTGGTCCCCAGTAATATATAATTTAGCTCCAAAACTACTTGAGATTAAATTGGCTCTTGGGTTTTACATTTACCTTGCTTCTGTACCTCATGGCTTTTTACGGTGACGAAGTTTGCTCCTTGATGTGTCATTTTTTTGGCATTAATATTGCTTTCTTGCTGTTGCATTTAAATAGTATGTCTTTTGATGACTGCATTTTTCAGTGCCCTCTTCAATTTTACACCCAGGAGGGTCTCACTTGCTCCCCCTAGTCCTGGCCCTGGGAAGAATCCACCAATAGCTTGATCCGCAGCAGAGAGGGGCCCCCTGAGCTTCTCAGAGGCTCTGTGGGTTCCTAGATGGGCAGTGTTGTTGCACCCACTGTCTTCAGAAGGAGCTAGGCTTCCTCGGGAGAAGACTCCCGCGCCGCAGGACTGAGTGCGGGACTCGCTGGGCCTGTCGGGGGGAGCTGGAGCCCATGTCTCCGCACACAGCGGGCGGCCGCTCTGATTGCCCAGCTCAGGAAATCCTGGGGTTCTGCAGGAGTCAGCTGATGTTAACGCCTATGGCCTTTTGGTGCGAAAGCAAAAGCAAAGTGTGTTTCTCCATTTCCAGCATTAAAATTAAGCAAAACCAGAATTTTTTTTTTTTTTTTGGTACATGGATGCAGCAGTGCAAATGCCTGTTGTAGGCAGCTGGGAAAGGGGGCAGAGGGTGGGTCTTGCCCAGCGCTGGGCAGTTGCCAGCTGGCAGCCGCAGCAGTGTTACTCCTCGGACCCAGGGCCAGAGCTGGCAATGCCAGTGGCAGGGAATAAAGCTCAGTCGGTATGTGGTGCCAGGAGCGTGGCTGGGGGGAGACCCCACCGTGAGGGTTCCTGCCTCGCTGTGCCCCAGGCTCCTTTGGATCTGGAACTGCAGGTGCACGTTCACACTCCTTGTAGATTTCTTATTGAAAAGGCAAGAGTGGATTCGAGTGCTGTTACCAACATGGTGTGATGAAACAGGGTCAGACTTGGATGTAGCAGCCCTGACTGCCAGCTCAGCCCTACTCGTGGCGGGTTGAACAAGTCAATGGGCCTCCGGGAAACTCACCCCCAACCTGCAAATTGTGGGGAATAGAATTTACCCTGCCCACCCTAGAGATATTTGTGAGGCTTGACTGGTTAATATTTCCAAAGGTGAAGGTATGCATAAGGTACAAAGATTGCACAAACAGAGGCTTGATTGTTGTGGTGCTGGTTATTGTTATTATCATTTGCTCTCACTCACAGTTTATGCTCTTACTGTGTTGCTTACTGTCCTAATAAATTAGGGAATTTACTATTTATCTTGGAGCCTGCCATGATGCAAGGTTCTGTGCTGTAAAGCAGCTAAAGTGTCTTCCCACTAAGGGCCTAGTAATAGGACAAATACGTAGAAAACTCAAAGGCACGCTAGAAAGGGATACTATTTCCAGAGAGACAAGGAAGGGAGGAGCTGGAGGAATCCTGGAAGATCTCACGTGGAAGTAGTGCTGAAGCTGAGGCTCTGAGAAAGCGGGGACATTTGCAGAGTGAGCTGGGGCCATGGGAAGGCATCGCACAGGCAGGCAGAGGCTGGGCCCTGCTGGGTAATGTATAGGGAGGCTGGGCCCTTTCTTTGGATGGTGGGCAAATGAAGAGACTAGTGGGGCAAAATGTTGAAAGTGTATAGGGGCTGGTCTGGTGGGGCTGGGGATCTGATAGAGGTTGCTGTGGCTCATTGACTCTGAAATTCAGGTGTTGCCAATGTGATGTATGAGGAGGTGGGGTCTTTAGAAGGTGATTAGGCCACGAGGGCTCGTCCCTCATGAATAAAAGAGGCTTTGGTAGGGTTGGGCTAGCTTGCTTTTTCACTGTATGAGGACGTGGCCCGTGGCAGACACCCAGTGCTGGTTCCTGGATGTTGGACTTCCAGCCTTCAGAACTGTGAGCAATTACTTTCTGTTCTTTGTAAATGAGCCAGTCTGTGGTATCTGTGATAGCAGCGCAAGGGGGCTAAGACGTGGTGCGAGGAGCATGGGTTTGGTTATTTGGACAGCTTTGTCCCTGAGAGTGTTTGAACAGGAATCGGCCGTATGGGATGTCCAGATTAAATCTGTGTGACTAGGACGCAGGTCCTCTGCGGGTTTTTCCGGGCCCTGGGTACCACCGTTTCACATCATTCTCCTTACGGGCCTCACTGGTTTACGCTGACGGACGAGCCCTCAGTAAGGATATCCACCCTGCCTTGGATCAGAAGATCCTTTATTTCCTTCCTCAGGACCTTGTGGGCTCAGAATTTGAACCACCCAGCAAGTCTATGTCATGCACCTTCTGTGATTCAGGTTCTGAGCCAGGGCCTGGGGTTCCAACTGTGAATGAGATTCAGTTCCTGCCCCGAGTCTAGTGGGAGAAAGAGTTGGGGATCAGGGACTGCCGTGCAGGGTGGTAACTGCTACAACAGAGTGGCAGGGGAGCACAGGATTGGTCCCTAACGGGGTCTTGGGCAGCAGGTGGAGAGTGAAGGGTGAGGAGGGACTTGGAAGGGAAGGTAACTGAGTTGCAACCTAGAGGCTAGTTTGAGTTATCCGGGTAGAGCAGTGGGGATGGGCCAGGCGGGCTTAGCATTGTCCAGCAGGTGAGAGCACAGGATATGGGGGAACTTGCAAGAATCTAAGTGGAGCTGGAGGCTACCATTCAGGCACTGAAGCTGTAGGCAGGTCAAAGCCCTCATTTTTCTTCTGAGGTCCCTGAGGCTTGTTGGTTTGAGTGTAGGAGAGACTTGGTCAGACTTGCTTTTTAGAAAGGGGACTTTGGGCAGAGTTTGACTTGAGAATTGGCACAGGAATGCTGGAAATACAGATTGCAAGTAGGCTCAACAGGACTGGGTTTGAGGTTGGGAGTGAGGCACAGGGAAAAATCAGACTGACACCTACTAAATTTAATCTTAGAACTCTGTGCTAAAATGTTGTCTTTGAGGAGTGTAGGTCAATTTAAATTGATCTGTTCACTCCAGATCTAATGAGTCTTAAATGCACCCAATCAAGTAAGGAGCTTTCAAAAATACTGATACCTGGGTGCCATTGTCAGTGGTACTGGGGCTAAGGGTGCGGGGGTAGTGAATTTTTAACACTGTGGTATGGTAAAATAAGTACGACATAAATTGTATCCCTTTAACCATTTTTCAGTGTATAACTCAGTGGCATTAAGAACAATCACAATGTTGTGCATTATTTGCATCCAAGTGTTCGAACTTCACAATTGTGATCTTGGTCCTTTGTGAGCACTAGTATTGGACATTCCCATGCTTTGCGATGTTAATACTTCAGAAGGGACCCTAGAGAGCAATTCCCAACCTCTTCCTTGTACAGATGAGGAAGCCAAGGGCCCCCAAGTAGAAAAGGCTCATTTAGTCTCTGACCTTAAAGTAGGTGAAATGAGTGAATGGGTCTGGGAGGAGGTGTGTGCTCACCAGGACGTAGGGAAGGGTCTCACCTTTCTCTTTGGCCTTCTGTGTTGTCAATATAAGGCCCCATGCTATCTCTGCCTCCACCCTATGTTTATCCCAAATTGTGTCTGCTGGAAACAGAAGCTGATTTCGGGGCATCCCCATGGCAGTTCAGTAGAGTGATAGTGTCTCCCGCATGCAATGCTCTGGGGCAGCCATCACCCACCTCAGCATTGCTGTGCTCTGAAAAGCTTTCCGATGTCAGGTGTGCCTGGGAAGTGCTGCACACTAGCCATCTCCCTCTTGGTAACTCACAATACGTGTAGCACACTGGGACATCTGAAAAAATGCTGACTTAGCTTAATTTAGCTCAGTGTCTTCCAACCTTATCCATAGAATCCTTAGTTTTTCTAAAGTCACATGACACAATTATCATTGCAGGGGAGCAGTCTGAAAATGCCTGGAGAAATGGTCTCCAGGTGGTTCTAATATAAGGCAGGGTGAGGCTTTGCCACGTGTTATAAGTTCCCCAGGTGATTCATATGCACACTTAAATTTGAGCCTTGTTCGAAGCCACCTGTTCTCAAACGTGGCTCGACACACATTGGAATCAAGTGAGGAGCTTTCAAAAATATGGATACCTGGGTGCCATTGCCAGTGGTTCTGGGGATAACAGTGCGGGGGTAGCGAAATTTTAACACTAGGGTTTGGTAAAATAAATAGAATGTAAACTTTATCACTTGAACCATGTTTAAGTGTACCATTCAGTGGCAATAAGAACAACGATAATGTGCAACACTTATCATTTCTATAACTTGTTCATAATTGTAAACAAAATTCTGTACTCAAGGAGCATGGGCAATAGAATTTTCAGAAGCTGTGCAGCTGATTGTAAATGCATGAGAGTCTGAGACCTACTTGTCTAAACAACCTGATGATGACATTTAGAATGTTCACCCAAAGGCTGGGAGCCTTTTTAGAGTGAAGCCTGGACTTTGTACCCCGAAAGACTCATTGAAATATGGAGTCTTTGGCAGCTCAGCCTTTTAGAAGGTCTGTTCTGTATACATAAATATGCAGTAATATGTACGTTGGAGTGTGGTGGCAACGATTATCTGAGAGCCTAAGGAAAGCACCTGTTCTGGCGTCTGGCCTAGAAATGTCAGTGAAGAATCACAATTATTATGCTGTGTTACTTGGAGAGGCAGTTGAGCATTGCAAAAAGAACACAGATTTTAGAGTTTACCTGATAAACCAGAAAAATCCTGGCTTCATCACTTATTTAATAAAAACAGGTTGTTTTATCTCTCTGAACCTGATGTCTTACCTATAAAATGGGGATAACCCTACCTACCTCACCTCATAGTATTATTGTGAGAGTTAAATGAGACAAACATGTACAGTGCCTGACACATAGCAGGTGCTCAATAAATGGTCATAATTATTTACATATGGGAGATGTATCATTACTTATGAATGGACTGCTTTGAGTTTCTGTATCATTTGTTACCCAAAGAGAAAAAATGGTAGACTTTTAACACTGAAAGTGTTTTAAGATGAAAAAAATCAGTATCGAGGCTTTGAAATGTCCCCTTTTATGCAGTGCAATGTGGGAAGCAACTGTCATAAAGTTATTAGAGATCAAATATCTGGGGTCTTTTTAGTGGTTTGGTCTTGGGAAAGTTAAACTCTCCGGGAGTTGGTTTCTTCATCTGAAAAAATGGAACACCTAAAAATGACACATGTACATCAACACGTGTGAATTTGAATACCGGAAGTTTTCCAGTCTGATGCCTTTCAGGGACCTATCAAAACTTCGTTCTTTCCTTTTCCCATGATTTTGCTAAGTTTTCAGGGGCTGGGTTAGACCTCTTCCTCTTCCTTCCCATCCCTAATCCAGGGCCTCTTCCATTGCCTGAAGGGTCTGACATACGCATACCACTATTAGTAATCATCATCATGTTCCCACAGATTTCCATTAAATAAAAAATACTTTTCAGCATCCTCTCCATTTACTCTGAACCCTCAGCTACGTAAAGATCTTTTCAAAGCCAGGATCAATTTTGTTTGGGCTAAGATGATTCTGGTAATATATACACAGTCTGAACCTCCAGGAGGAAATGTCAGCATGTTACTAATATTATTCAAAATATATATTGTCACATATATTTTCCAATTCCTAATTGTACGTGTCAGTTTATTCGATCACTGTGTGGCATGTGGGATTATATTTGTACTTCTCGTGCGTGCGTTTTACGATACTGTAGTCAGGATGAATTACGCTTGAAAGGTTGTAGAATTTTTTTTGTTCTTGATGGCCTACCTTTGATTTATCATCAAAATGAGCTTGGTTACATGAGTAAACCAAATGTTACCTTTCCATGAAAATTTTGGAATGTATCATGCTGATGAATGCTAGTGATTTAAGATTAAGCACCAGGGTGAAAAATTTATTTTGTAGCTAAACCTTCTATTTAAAAGACAACAATGAAAAGTAAGACATGGAGTCATATTACCAAAAACAGTTCAGAATTGCTTTGTGTGTGTGTGTGTGTGTGTGTGTGTGTGTTGAAAGGTAGTGGGAAGTAAATCTGAGGGGTCCACAGGGATGAGGTCATGAAGGGCCCGAAATCCTAGCCAAAGATTGGTACTTTATTCTGTGGACCAGGGGTCACAAATATGAATGTCACCAAGCAGCAAAGAATGAAGCAACAGTGAATGAATAGGTCTAGTAGAAGAAACGATGTATTTGACTATATTTTTTCTAATCGGACACAATTTTCTTATATAATGTGTAGGAAAAAATTTCATGTCTACAAAGAACATTGCATTCTCATGTTTCTATAAAAGTGGACCTTGTGAACTGTTTTCCATTCTGGACAGAGACTAGAGAAATTTGTGTAAGAAAAATAACAATGTGCGTGGGCTCATATGTGGCAACAGATTCTCCCTTCAGTGTTGGGGAGGCAGAGTCCAAGGGACTGTGGCTGACTATACACTTGAGGCCTTGCCCCTGAGCAGGAGGGTGGGGGGTCTGCTTCTTTTCAGTTCCAGCTGAGATGGTGTTTCTGAGGGAACATAAGTCCCATGTGGTTAAGTCGGAGTTTTCGAGAAATGGCAGAAATTTACTTTGTGTGAGATCTCTTATTTTAAATGTTTGCCCAACAGCATGTGTATGCAATCCACAGGGACATAATGCACATTTGTAAACTGGATTCCATCCAGGGATTGCCATCTTTAGACTATTGCAATCAAAGAGCTCTAAGGATGTAATGTGATCAATTTACATTTAGGAAGATTTATATCCAGTAGCTGTTAATACACAGGGTGCTCATTGGTTAAGGTAATACCGTTGGTATAGTTTTGAAAAATGTATTTGACAAATACTCATATGATGTTAACTATCCCCAGGAACTGTTTTAAATGTTTTACCATGCTGGGTGCAGTGACTTGTGCCTGTAATCGAAGCTACTTGGGAGGCTGAGATGGGAAGGTGTCTTGATCCCAGGAATTTGAGGCTGCAGTGAGCTGTATGATTTCACCACTGCACTCCAGTCTGGGAGACAGAGTGAGACTCTTTTTCTAAAAGTAAATGAAGAATAAGTGCTTTGCCAACATTAACTACTGTCAACAGACATGTATGATTAGTCCCATTCTCCCCATTTTTTAGACGAGAACTGAGGTACAAGGTCAGCTAGTAAGGGACAGAGCTGGGATTTGACTTCAGGCAGTCTTGCTCCAGAATATGGCATCTAACCTATGCCTCATGGCCTATTAACAGTAACTACAACTTGTTTATAATGGGTCCAGAAGACTGTATATGTGTGTTGTGGAAAGTGTAACTTTGAAATAGAATTACATTCTGGTTGGTTGCAGAAAACATGAAGAAAAAGCAGTCTTTGTTGGTTGAACAACATTGCTAAAGGATGAGAATATTGATCTGAACAGTAAGAATTAAGACATCTGTTGAAAGACTAGAAAATGCCATCAGAACCGCCTGTTGGCCTTTCTCCGCCTGCACCTGTGTTTACAACTCTTTTTAGCCTCTTTGAGAGATTCTTGATAATGAGAATTTCCAGCTTGGCTAAAGCATTAATTACCTATGTATTAGTTTTATGTTGTTGCTCTCACAGATTACCATAGTCTTAGTGCCTTAAAATAACACAAATTTGTTATCTTTCAGTTCTAGAGGTCAGAAGTCCAAAACTGGTGTTACAAGGCTAACATCAAAGTATTGGCTAAAATCAAGTGCTGCATTCCTACTGCAAGCTCTCAGGGGAATCTGTTCCATGCCATTTCCAGTGTCTACAAGCCGCCGGCATTCCTTACCTTGTGGTCCTTTTCTTCATTTTGAAAGGCAGGTGGCATCTACAGATCTCTCGATATTCTCACCCTCATGGCTTCCTCTTAAAAGGAACCTTGGGATTCTTTTTGGAAGTCTACTTCAAATTGAGAAGTTAAAAAAAAAAAAAGTAGAATAACAGACTTCTGTGAGGGGTGATTGTCATCCTGTGCATTTCCCAAGCCCCGGGGTGAGCCCAGGCAAGTGCAGAGATGGGCCTCTGGGGATGGGGGGGTCTGCAGCAGCTGGGCTGAGAACCCCACGTGCTGTGGCTATGGTCCCGATTTTTCCTGAGGGGCTTTGGCTTACATAAAAATGACCCACGAGAGTACTTTTGCTCTGATTTAATTTCCATGTGGAGGAATGCTGTTGGGAGGATCCGCCCTTGGATCCTGTGGTAAGGGCAGGCACAGGGAGGACTTTGGAGCTGGACATGAAAGCTCAGGTAGTCAGGGTCAAAATCAAAGTGCGTGTGGCTCTGTGGGCGAATAGAGTGGGCGTTGAGCTAACAACCTGATCCCCATAGGCAGAGCACAAATTCACAAAGAATTCAAATACAAGGAAATAACACTTAGTGCTAAACAAGTAGACTAGACACATTCTCAGCTTGGTTTGGTGATTCAGAGGCCCCTCAAGAGTTTGTAGGAACAACATAATAGGCACCAGTGGGTGCTGATGATACACAGAAGTGTTGGCTTTTATCCTTCTCTAGAAAGAACAGAATGTCTCAATTCCTTCTGATCTTGGTATTCTCTTTCATGTGGAACTAACTCATGAAGTGAAAATTCCATTTGGGACTTTGCTATACTCAAAGACTATAATAATGATCACGAAGGGGATGATGGCTAAAAACAGTAGTAGCCGTCAAACTTTAGTGCTTTTCATAATTGAGAAGAATTTGAATATACTTTTCTTTGTAAGTTATTAGGAGTATAGAGTGGAGGTCAAAGAGGTAGTAATGATGCCAGCAGAATAGAGAAAGATCAAACACTCAGACCTCTGCGCACTCTGGGAAGAGGCGCTGGTTCACTCTACCTGGGAGCAAGAGAAGATGAGCTGTGTCAAGTATAAGCCCTTGGGACCCAGGGGTGAGGTCCCGGGAAATGACTGAATCCTGGTCCTAGAGTCTGGTTCGAGCAGATCTCTCTCTCCTTCTCTTAGACAGGAATGAGGAGACTATGGGGAGAGGAACAGTTTTTTCTCTTTCACAATCTTGACTTAGGATATGTATCTCCCCTGCCAAATGGCTTGCTCTTTATTTGCGCTATTTGTGATACGGTTGCTCTTGAAAATTTTTCAAGTTGGGCTACAGCTCCTGAGTTTGGTTGGCCCGTGGATTAGCTACTCTAGTGCTAGATGGGATGAACATTTTTAGCCCTACTGGCTGTGGTCAGGCATGCAGGGTCACATGCAACTACTTTAGAAAATAGAGTGTTCCCAGCCGGGCATGGTGGCTCACGCCTGCAATCCCAGCACCCTGGCAGGCTGAAGCAGGCGGATCAAATGAGGTGAAGAGTTTGAGACCAGCCTGACTAACATGGTGAAATCCCGTCTCCATTAAAAGTGAAAACACTAGCGGGTGTGGTGGTGCATGCCTGTAGTCTGAGCTATCTGGGAGGCTGCCGTAGGAGGAGTGTTTGAACCTGGGAGGCAGAGTTTGCCGTGGGCCGAGGTTGTGCTGTTGCACTCCAGCCTGGGAGACAGAGTGAGACCCTGTCTTAAAAAAAAAAAATAGGTAAAGTTCTCCATTGTTTCTCTCAATGGTTCTCTTCCTAGGAAGCATGCTCCTAGGTTCATGCTTTGGAGCCATTTCTCAGGAGAATTTCCTCCTTGTTATTCATCATGGTACTTTCAAACTGAATTAAATCATCCTGCCTCTGGATTTCTGTTTGCTCAAGAAACTTAATTTTGCCAAACTATTCTCTGGCATTTATGGGATACTTTTCTCTCTAGAGAAAAACTAGGGCACCTTCAGAGCACACATGTGATATAACCCCTCTCCTGGGCACCACCAGTCTGAGGACAAAGTGAATGACATAAATGCTAATAATGAAGTTCCTGTTTTCATTCTCCCACATATTTGAGTTTTCCCGTCCGCTACAAAACCTCTCCAGATATTTCTGTGACTTTGCCAAGAGAAGCCTCCTATGTGGCCATGAACCAGCCTGTCGTCTGTGGTCCCCATGTGTCTCCTGCCATGGTCTTCCCTCCCCTGCCCCTGAGTCGGTGGCAACACCGGCCTCTGTGGCCAGAGTAGATTCTGTTCCCACAGCCACCCCTCCCAGGGCTTGGGTGCCTAAGTGGAGGGACAAGAGACGTCTCTCCTGCTATGTGCTGTTTGTCACCTGGATCCCAAAGCAGCCTTAGTGTTGCTGTTTCACCCAGTTACTCTACACAACACCTTTCCTTCTGCCCTAACTGCTTTCTCTCTGGAGTCCTGAGAGATTTGGTAGGGATGGGCCCATGTGACAAATGCCTTGTTCACATCTCTCTCCTTTCTCTTAGTAGACCCTGCAAACAGCTACAGTTCTTTCTCAGCCCCAAATTAGAGGTGTCCACTCATGTCAGCTCATACCCAGTCATGCCCTGGAACCCAGACTCCGCCATAGTCCTTGGAATCCCTTTGGTATGCTCTAGAACACTGTGCTGTATCGTTGGTGAGCAGTTCCCTTTAATGTGGAGAAATTCTTGAGTTGAAGCTTGAGAACAATGAAGTCGTATTTTTGACTTGGAAACCACAAATCTTGTGAAGTGATTGTTTTCATTTCTGGAACTCATTAAAAGTCTTCTTACTTGTTTTTATTTTACTTATTATAAAATATACATAAAATTTACCATCGTAACTAATTTTAAGTGTACAGTTGGCAGTAACTACATGTACATTGTTGTGTAACCATCACCACCATCAAACTCCAGAACTTTTTTTTTTTCCAAACTGAAACTACGTACCCATTAAACAGAAACTTCGTTCCCTTCAAGCCTCTGGCAAACACCAGCCTATTTTCTGTCTCCATGAATCTGACTGCTTTTAGGTACCTCATGTAACTGAAATCATGCAGTGTTTGTCCTTTTGTGACTGGCTTACTTCACTTGGCATGATGTCTTCAAGGTTCATCCACATTGTAGCATGTATCAATTTCCTTTTAAAGGTTGACTCATATTCTCCGGCCTGTATATCTCCGTTTATCCATTCATCTGTCAATGGACATTTGATTTGCTTCTACCTTTTGGCTATTGTGAATCATATTTTAAATTTTAAGTTTCTAGTGGCCTCATTAAAAAGTAAAACAGGTGAAATGACTTTAAAAAGTCATTAAACCTACTATACCTACAATTTTGTAATTTTAGCATACAGTCAACATAAAGCATTTATTAGTAAGATATTTTAAGTTCATTTTTCACGCGAAGGCTTTGTTATATGTGTTATGTGGCGTGTCCTTAAATTTGCAGCATGTCTCTATCTGAGCTAGCAACATTTCCAGTGCCCAGTAGCCGCATGTGGTCACTGGCTATCTTATTTTTTTTTATTTTTTTAATTTTGAGATGGAGTCTTGCTCTGTCACCCAGGCTAGAGTGCAGTGGTGCAATCTCGGCTCACTGCAACCTCTGCCTCCTAGGTTCAGGCGATTCTTCTGCCTCAGCCTCCTGAGTAGCTGGGACCACAGGTGCGTGGCACAACGCCCGGCTCATTTTTGTATTTTTAGTAGAGACAGGGTTTCACCGTGTTGGCCAGAATGGTCTGGATCACCTTGGCATCAAGGTGATCTGCCCACCTTGGCCTCCCAAAGTGCTGGGATTACAGGCGTGAGCCACTGCACCCAGCTGTCACTATCTTATTAGATGGTACAGATTGAACTCATCATAGGGGTAGAGTTGGGGGATCCTGACAGCACTCTATTTCCATGTCCTTGAATTGTCTGAGAGCAAGTGTGTCACATGAATCCTTGGCATGTTACAGATAGCCATCACTTCTTAGCTAATGCCTCAGACACGTGCCTGGAGTTCTAAATTTCTGTGGCTACAAATGTTTTAACTCCATGTTCAAGAAGCCATTCAAGGTGACATTTTGATATGAAAGGAAATTGATTTGCATCCTTCCTGGGCAGAGGGACACATGCCACTACTTGCATACTCCAAGTTTGTTATGTGCTAAACACATTCAAGGCACCAAGTATATTTGATTTATATGTGGCCCGACATACTGTATATGCATCTGAATATAATACTGCACCACAACCTTCTGTTTGTTCATAAATCCAGTGATGACCTGTTGAGCAACTCTCACGGGCCAGGCACATGGTAGGCACTGGAGGGTCTGCCCACAATGAACAGAACACAGTTCCTGTCCTCAAGAGGCTTGAGCTGCAGCTGATGGTCTTTCCCTGGCTGCAGCCTTGACACTGGCTGTCATGAGAAGGGGATGCTCCATCCTCCTCGGCCTGGGCAAAACTCTGCAGTTCTTTCCTCTCCTCTACCCTGAGACTTCCATTCTTTCGACTGTCTACCCCAGTGGTAAAAGAAACATTTTCTCTTTGGACTTCATAGGTGATTGTGTCACGTAAATTACGTGGGAATTTGGGGGATTTATAAATATCAGAGTGAAAAGTGTCACAGAATGACTAAAAGCTGATGCTAAGTAAACGACAGCCAGGGCAGCCAGTGTACGTTTTCTCCACATCTCCAATTCCCAAGTGGGGGTATGGGTTTTATTTCACAAGAGAATCCTCTTTTTCTTCAGCCAATGAGGGCCCAGGTGGCTTATTCCATGTCGTGATATGAGTGCTTCCTACAGAGAGGCTTCATAATTTATGGTGTGAAGCTGCCAGTTGAATCTGAGCCTAATGTTTTTCCCTTTATGCAGAAAACATGTAGGAGATACCTGCAAATGCCCTTAGTCCCCTTCCCTCCTCCCTGTTCACATTTGCAGGAAAATCAGATTATCAGGATTTAGAACATGTGGGCCCTGCCCAAGAATTGCTTGGTGTGTACTTCGAATTACGGACTTTGAGCTACATCCACATTGCCTTAGGGAAAATTCCTTCAGATTAGTGCATTTTAATTAGATACCTCATTGTGAATGAATGCTTCCATTCAACTGCTGTCTAGAATTTTAGCGTAAAACTGTGTGGATTTGGATGGAGGCTATTGTTCTTCACTTCAAGTTTCTGGAGACCTCAGGTGCGAGTTTAGTAGAAACTTCCACTTCTGTGACTCCCTGTCACAGCCTCTCAGACATGGTCCTGGTGGTGGCCAGGGGAAGGTCAAGTTTATCTCTGTTTGTTTTCACCACCATCAGCCAACTTGGGAACCCAGACCATTTCTCTGCCCAACCATGGAGCATCTCCTTGTTACCCACACAGAATCTGTCAACTCTTGGCCTTTATTCTGCATTTGGCTTTGTTGAGCATATCTTCCTATCTTTCCAACACCAGCCTAAGCATCACTGTCTTCTTGAAGCCTTCCCTGAGTGACATTCTGAATTTTCCATGCTGTTTTTCCTACCGTCTGATTCCTCCCATTTGACTCCTGCCTTATCTCTAAGTGAAGCGTTGATGGCAGATAACCTCAATGTCCTTAGGTCCTGGTGGGCTGTGAATGTGGATGAGGTTCCATCAGCATGAATGCTCACTTCCTATCGACTCCCAACCCCTACTTGCTTTTGGGGGAAAAAATCCAGTTTCTTGCAACGTCTTGCCGATCCCCTAATCTTGATGCAGCTTCATTCTCAGTAGTTCAGATAGCACTTCATCTTACCTGCCCTCCTGAATCAATAAAGGCTGCCACTTACTGCTGGCTTCTGTCCCTCTGGGGTCCACTCTGCAGCCTGGTTTCTGCTGCCTAAGACAGGCCGGCATGGCTGCCCTCCCACTCTCCATGAGCGTCTGGGACCCCAAGCCATGCCCATTGAGCCGCAGAGCAGTGCTGACTTGGCCTGACCCAACACCCTCAGTTCCCTTGGTGCTGATTTATGAGGTCAGGCTTCCCTGTTAGCTCCAGGACACACGTGTGCTGCCAGGGGAGCTGGCAGGGCTCGGTTCAAGGTACCCGCCCCCGACACTCCATCACTGCACCATCTCTAGACTCTCAGGCTAACCTGTAGAATCTGGATTATCAGACTTTTCCTTTTGCCTCAGTTCTTCTGCCACAGCCTTAAAACAAATCAAGGCAGAAAGATGGGGAAGAGAGGTTATTTGACTCTGTTTTGAAAATGTAACTTGTGTATCTTGAGACAAGTTACAGTGTCCTATGAAAGTTCTCCTGTCCCAGCCCTTTTTCTTTTAGGCATGGATCTAGGACATTTCTACCATACATGACTAAATCTCAACCTGAGAGGTGGTCACTGCAAAAATAGAACATGGGCCTTGGGCACTGAGGCCCTTTTGAAGCATCTCTTCATGGTAATAAAAATATTAATGCCTGCTTGGGAACTGTGTATCTGTTAACTTCAGTTTTCCAAAGGCCTTGTTATCTACCCCATTTCCTAGGGAAGGAGGGCAACTTTACAGTGGGGGAGAGTTCTGCAGTCAGGCCGAGGCTTGGTGAATGGGGCAAGGGCCCCCTCTTGCTCCTCCAGCTGGGCAGAAACATGTACGATCACTTGAGGGGGGGAGGCACAGTCTGTTCTAATCCAGGGGGTCTGTGAGCCACTACAGCAATGTCTTTGTATTTCATGAGTAAAGTTACAGGAGGCAGGTGGTGTGCCTAAACCCTATCAGCTCCAGTGGGGAAGGCACCAGGTTCAAGAGGCCAAAGAAGAGACCTAGAGTCAGCAAATGAGACATGGGGTTTTATCGGTGACAGAATCTGGTGGCCGTGAGCTGGGCAGGAAAACCACAGTTGCTTGCAAAAGGCATGCAGCTTATGTAGCATTTTCACTTAACACCCTCCCCTAACAACCTCCACCTGACGACCCACATTTAACTGAAAACACAAGGCTTTGATGCCCTGTGTGGCATTTGCTTCATGGGATGGGATGGGCAGGGGGCTCAGATGTTCTCATAGATGAGAAATAGATTTCTGGGTTGGCCATTCCTGGATTCCTTAGCTCGGAACTCTGAACATACATTCAGGTGTATCTGTCATACAGGGTTGTTCTCAGGGTATGCTTTAGTCAAGCTGCCTTTGTCAGATGGAGCTACCACACAGGAGGGACATGGGTGGAGCCCTTGTTCTGCCTGTTCAGAGCTGGCCTTGCATGGAGGCAATACAAGCTGTTGGTTCTTTCATGTGCTTTGAGGGATACAGGCATCTTCCTTCCCTGCTGCTTGAAGTTTCCCGTGAAGCCTGGGATGTGATTAGTGGCCCAGATGACTTTGGGCTTTGTTCCTTTCAGAGGTGCATGTCTTAAGTAGGTCTCTTCATCTTTCTTACGTTTCTGAGACCTGTTTTCTCAGCTGAAAAGGGGCAGGATTGGATTAGGTCACTGATTTTTTTTTTTTCTTTAATCCTACAATAAAATGATTTTTAAAAACTGAGATGTAATTCACATACTATATAATTTATAGTTTTTTAGTATGTTTTCAAGGTTTTGCAACTATCACTGTTGTACAAATCTAATACATTTTGATGAACTCGAAAAGCAACACTGTATCCATTACTAGTCACTCTGAATTCCCCATTCCCCCTGACCCGTGGTAACCACCCATCTTCTTTCTGTGTCGATGAATTTGCCTATCCTGGATGTTTTGTAAAAATGGAATCGTGACGTGTGGTCTGTTGGGTGTGGCTTCTTCCAGGTTCATTCATATAATAGCATTGATCGCTGTTCTTTAAAGTTTCGTTTGGAAAGTAAAATGCTCTGAAGAGAAATTGTGGTTGGAACCTTGCTACATAACTTTGATAAAAGCAGAGGTGATGGGGTGGAAGTAGGGCAGAACTCTCCGAACACCTGAGAGCCCTCTCAGCCTGGTGGCAGCCTTGGCAGCACATCTTGCGGGACCGAGGGCTTTACTGAACATAGCTTGACTGACTCTATGCTGGCTCATCTCTCTAGTGCCTTTAGGTTCAAAGACCTTGCTCCACTGAGGTTTTCTTCAAGAACACAAATCACCCTGCCAGTGACTTACTTAGATCTCAATTCGTTCGCAGTACCCCTCTCTAAAACAATTTGGAGAGAGCCAAAAATGGAGCCAATGGGAGTCCGATGGGAGAAAGCAAAAGATCATTTAGTAGCTTTGATGCTGCCTTGGAGAGACCATGTGCAGAAAGAAATTCTGGATGTCTTGGGCGGTGGCAGGGATCTGCACAGAAAGAGGCTAGAGAGAAGGTATGAAAGACAGTGGAAGAGGCTGCTTCGTAATACTGCTGTGGCCTGAGCCCCCAGTGATATTTCTGAGAAATGTTCTGTTCTTGGAGGCCAATAAGGATTGTATGGTCTGCAGCTGACTGGAGTTCTTCTTTCTCTGGGACCTGATTGCCTTTGTGGGCAAGGAAAAAAAAAAGCACATAAATCTCTGTCCAGAGTCAATTATCTGAGATTTGGAGTAGTGCAGCCTGCCAACAGAAACTGCAGGCCATGTGTATGTGGCCTGGTATGTGGGACGCCTCAGAAGCGTTTCTGGCGCAGTCCTCCGTCCTCATGGGAGCCTTCAGGCAGCTGCAGCAGCCTCCTCAGCTGTTAATCCATCCAGCTTGGCCCTGAAGGGAGTGAGTGTCTTCTGAGTCACCATCTGCCATCTTGGTCATGCTGTGAAGCCAGGGCAGGGACACATCTCCTTTTCTCCCCCCATGGTGCCTGAAGAGAGTCCTAGATGGGAGTCGGGAGATGCGGAGCTGACCAAGGAGATGAAAAGGTTTTAATAAGCGCTCTGCCTCCTTTCAGGGAGGTGCTCATAGGCAAGTCATGCTGTGTTCAGTTTTCTCATCTGTAAAATGATTAGTTGACTTCCCATCTTGTTTCACAAAGGATTTCAGGCAGCTCTTCTGTGAAATCAAGGAGTCAAACCAGATGATTTCTATGTTCTTTTTGTCCTATGGGTTCTAAAACTTTTCTGAAGGTGGATGCTGACAGGATTTAGAGCCTTGCAGATATCCCAGCAGGTTCTCCAGCATATTTGAATAGCCACCTAGTCACTTGCTATCTCTTAACCCTATTCACCCAGTGGGCCCAGACTTCTTCCAGGTAAACTTAATTCCTCTTAAAAATGCCTGTGGGATGGGGAGGCTGATGTAGATTAAGGGAGACTTAAGATATGTGAGAACCTATGTGTGCGTCTTAATTGGATCTTGGATTTAAAAAACCCAACTACCTACAGTGGACATTTTTGGAACAATAGAAGTTTTGAAACAAAGCTCTGCCAGCCTTCCCCAAAATGCCTTCTTTCCTCCCCTCATCCCTTCCAAGTCTCACTGGCCCTCCAGGGCCCAGCTCATAGCTTCACCACGATAGTCCCCACAACCCCAGCCTCTGGCTTGCGCTGACTTCTCCCTCCCCTTGCCAGTGCATCTCACTACTTCTGAACTCTGCTCACATTTGCAATTGCCTAGGGCCTTCCTATCAATAGGAATCGCTTTGTCTATGCACGTATGTGAAAGTGGAAGCAGGAAGAGGCCAAGGAAGTCGGCTGCTCTACTTTGTGCAGGCAACGCAATAAATAGTTTCGCTATTGAATTTGAGAAAAGTCTTCAAGTTGAAATTTACCGTATTTCTTTGTACTGAAAGGAAAGTTTCATATTCTAGGCCTTCTGTTAATTTTTCAGAGCGGAGGGCAACATGGGCAAGATCAGCTTGGGTCCTGACGAAGCCCAGCCACCCCCAAATTCAGAGCCTTGTGTTTATTTTACAACAATTAGAAGCACACAGGCTCCTTTGCAGACAGGTTAATATATCAAGCTAACTCGTGCAACGCCCCTACTCAAACATGCCTGGTGCAAGGACCTTGAACACACTTTAAAAACTACCTCGGTAACAGAATATGTAGATGTACTTTCCTTGTTTCTGTAGAAATGGTCACTAAGGCCCCAGACTGGAGGCAAAGAGCCATTACGACATCCTAATCAAAAGAAAGCCCCCCAGCACTGCAGTCAAACCACCCCCTAGGTCTTACTGAGAAAGGCCTGGGCCAGCCTGTCACAATCACCCAGTCCCTTTTCACCCAACCCCCAAGGAGGGATGGGGCTAGAAAGGAGAAAGCGCATTGTAATGGTGATTCTCTAGTTTAGGAGGATGCTATGGTTTTTATCCCCTCCTCCTGTTCTCCTGGCCTCGAAAGTGTGAGGGGCTACAAGAAAAAAACCACATCTAAAGATGAGCTCAGCCTGTGAGGGGAGATGGCATCATTATCCAATTGGATGGCTCCTTGGGCAACAGATCTGTCAATGTCTGCAGACATTTTGGGTTGTCACAGCTGGGTAGGTTACAGGTGTCCAGAGGGTAAGGGCCCAGGGTTGCTTCGAAACATCTGACTGTGCATAGGCTTGTCCCCCACAACAAAGAATCGCTTGGCCCAAAATGTCAATAGTGCCATTGCTAAGAAATCCTCTTGTGAAATAGCTATTGATCAAAAGGGAAGGGTTATTGTTACTCCTGGGACACTCTAATAACTGCATTGTGTCCTCATGTCCTGGGCTGGCACACCTCCTGCTATTCTGTTCTGTGTTTTCATGTATTCTTAGACAATCTGTTCAGGTTGTATCCCACACTTTGAGGGACTCACATGCTCTTATTTTTGCCTGAGGCGTTATGACCTAGGTAACTGTGTAACCCTACGTACGTGCTTTTGAAAGGTGTTGTTTTAAAAATAGTAAGAGAATGTGCTGCACAGTAGAATCATTTGAGGGAGATTTTAAAGCTCTCAATGTAACAGCTGCATCCCATGACAATTCAGTCTGAATCTCTGTGGTGGAACCTAGGAGGCTGGATTTTTAAAAACTTCCCAAATGATTCCACTGGGCTACCAAGTTTGAGAATCTGTGTTCTCATTACAGATGCCTTACTTTCCTGCTGTGTCATTAAGTGAATCCTTCACCCTTTGTCATCTAATTAATCCCAAATGGAGATACATCATTTTGAGCATCACACTGGCTCTTGCTCTATCGGTGGCCGTCTTCCCCTGGCCTTGTGTCGATCGCCTGGGCTCTCAGCCCTTTCACTGCAGTTCTGTGCCTCTAACAGTATGTCTCTGCCTTCACTGCTATCGCCACTAGTTTACTCTTTCTTTCATCTCTTCCTTTTCCCCTTTGCATTAGACTCCAACTCTTTCATGCTCAAATCACTAATTCTGGCTGCTGTGAATGCTTGAACATTGGGAGGTTTTTAAAAAATGATTTTTAAATTAATACTATATAATGAGAATAGAAATAATACTAATATGTACATTGAAAAACACAATGATCAAACACCTGTGAGCTTGCCTGCCCCCACCCAGTAGCCCCATTACTGCCCATACCTGGTGCACGTAGCACCTCTTCATGCCTGCGCTTTGCCGCCAGAGTCAACAGTGTCAGGTGTTTTGTTTATAACTGTCTTCCCATTTGAGAAAAAAAATTTTTGGAAGTAGAGATGGATTCCTGAACAATGTATTACCGTTTTGCTTGTGTTTGCACTGTACTACATGGTAGCATGCTGCATGTGATCCTTAATGGCTGACTTATTATTTTCCAGTGATATCTTGTTGCTAAGGTTCATCCTTATGACACTAAAGAGGAATTGACTCATTTTCCAGCTGGATGATACTCCATTGTGTAACTATACACAATTTATTCATCTATTTACTGTGGGCGGGCGTTTGTGCTATTTTTGCTTTTTAATCATTGTGAACAGGGCCAGGAACATCCTCTGACACATCTCCTGCTATATGTGAGCAAGCATTTCTCTGGACGAGGGCTTCTCAAACTTTAGTGTGTATGTGGACCAGCTGAGATCTCATTAAAATGCAGGTTCTGATTCAGTTAGTTTGGGAGGAGTCCTGGAAGGGACAGCAATGCTGTGAATCCACGAACCTCACTTTGACAAGGCTCTGGCATGGGATTCGCCAACTTCACCTGCTGATGCCTCATCCTTCTAATTGGATGGTATCGATTTACACTCTAATTAGCTATGTATTTGGATACACATCTTCTCCATGACTTGCTGCTGTTAGTCTCCAGGTCTTAATTTGCACTTCCCTGACCATCATTATTAAGCAGTCTTTTATGTTTGTTGGCCATTCACATGTTTCCCTCTTTCTGTGAAATGCCTGTTTATATCTTCTGCCTATTTTTCTTTTGGATTGTTGTCTTTCTCTTAATAATCTGTAGGAACTTTTCTTATCCTTCTTTTGTTCTAATTCAAATCCTTCATTTTTTATATGTGTTGCAAATATTCATATCCAATTTGTTTTTTCTCTTTTACCTTAAAAAAATTTTTTTTGAGACAGGATCTCATTCTGTTGCTCAGGCTTGAGTGCAGTGGTGCAATCACAGTTAAGTACATCCTCAAACTCCTGGGATCATGTGATTCTGGTGCTTTAGCATCTAGAGGAGATCGGACTACAGGAGCAAGGCACCATGACTGGCTAACACATACACACACACACTACACACACACACACACACACACACACACACACACACATATTTTTAAATAACTTTTTGTAGAGACAGTCCTGCCGTGTTGCCTAGGCTGGTCTCAAACTCCCAGGCTCGAGTGGTCTTCCTGCCTCTCCTTTACCTTTCTTTGTGGTATTCTTTGTGTGGAAATTTTTAGTTTTAATGCGGTTGAGTTTATCAGTCTTCATGTTTAGGGGATTTTTTTGTATGTCTTCAAATTCTTTAATCCAATAAAACCTATAGTTGTAGTATTGTACGAATACCAATTTTTAGTTTCGTTAATTATACCATGGCACCAAATCAGATGTTAGATTGAAAGGAAACTGGGTGAAGAATATAAAGGAACTCTCTGTACCATTTTTGCAACCCGTCTGTAAGTCTGAAATTATTTTTTAAAATGTTGAAGTCCATCTCTGTCCTAGTTATAATGATATTTTCATATATTTGATCCGACAAGTCTTGCTTTTCACATTTGGGTCCTCGGTCCATCTGGAACTGGTTTTGTATTTGGTGTAAGGTGTAGATTTAATTCTGCGTTTCCTCCACGGATGGTCAGTTGTTCCACCGTCCTTTACCAAGTAGGATCTTGTTTGCCTAGTTCTCTGCTTCACCGTCTTAGGCATGGATCAGATCTACAGAGGAGGGTGGTTCCTTACAGACCTTCAAGGTATAAGGAACGCAGAGGTGAAATTCTGTGAAGAGTGCTCCTAGGAAGACATAGCACACACTCCCGAAATCCAGGTGCCCTTTACTCTGGGCTATTGCCTCTGGGTGCAGCAAGATCAATGGGACCTTTTACCCATGAGTTTGCAGCTCATTTCAGGGCTTTCAGTCATGCCCTGCTTGAGTTTGTGCTTTTGATTCTTGTACTTTGTCAGACCTGTCCTGCTCCTACTGTCTTTTGAACCACACACTATTCGTTACAAAAGAACATAGGGATGAAGTTTTCTAGTTTTCCAATTGACCATTAAGAAAACTTGAGTTACCCAGTGTATCCAAGACCAGATACTTTGTTGATGGAAGAGTTGAGATCAGACCGAATTTCTTGACTCCTAATTCTACACTCATATTTGTTTTCCCTCCTTTGTTTCTCTTTCCAGTTCTCAGCATCAGTACCTACTCAGCCACTCAAGCTAGAATTTTGGAGGCTGTCTTAGCTGTTAGCAAGTTCCCTACTTACCACTCTGCACTTCGTATTATGGCCACATTCCAGTGATTCTGCCTCTGAAATCTTTTTTTGAAATGTATTCTTTCTGATTCATTCCCATATCCACAACCCTACTTCATGCCCTTCTCAGTGCTTGATAGGATTACAACAAGACCCTCTTTATGGGCCATCTTGTTTCTAGTCATTTATTTCTAATAATTCATTCACTTGCTTGACTACTCTTAAAATGTACATTCTCAAACACAGACCTGGTTGTGGCTTCTTGACAAGAGATGATGCTGTAACTTTTTAGAGTTCCAGGGTCCATGTGCAGGATGTGCAGGTTTGTTACATAGGTAAATGTGTGCCATGGTGGTTTGCTGAACCTATCAACTCATCACCTAGGTATTAAGCCCAGCATGCATTAGCTACTTGTCCTGATGTTCTTAACCATCAGTCCCAATCTACCTTCTCTTCTTCCTCTCTTAGCACCTTTCTCCTCTCCTCCAGGTACCAGGGCGATATTCACATTGAAATATTGGATGCTTGTAAGAAATGACACACGTGTCTGGGCCTCTGATACTTAGCACATGCTCTGAACACCTGGAACGTCCTTACACCATTTCTACCTTTTTGAATTATATTTTCCCTTTCAGAGTCAGCAAATGCTGCCTACTACTCAAAGCCCTCCAGAATGCCCTAGGTGCAGCTAATGACTCATTGCATTTTATATGATTCTGTTAACCTTTGCTATGACAATGGGACTAATGTTTCTGTATTTCTTACCAATCTGTGAGCCCCTTGAGTGTATAACTATATTTTCTTTGTACCTCAGTTGTCTGGCCCACAGAAGACATAATGTTATGGACTGACTCAATAAAACATCAAAATATCTGCAACATGTCTTTAACATTTAAATTGTTTTACTCTGACACATCCTTACTTTGGCGTTGCTTATCAATAGAAGTCAGAGTACTTGTAGCAGTTACAGAAATTCTATCTGCATAAATTTAAGTCTAATAAGAGACAAGTATCGGTTCACATAACTTGCTATGAAAAGCACAAGGTAACAGCTGACTTACTGGACAGCTGAAAACAAGGACTCAGATATGCTCAGAGCTCTCTACTCCAGATTCTCCCCTGCATACTGGCTTGATTTCTTCCATGAATTTTCTTCGACTGAAGTTCTGAATTAACACTAACAGCAACACAACAGAAGAAAAAGCTTTTCTCCTAAATCCAGTGTGAATCATTTTGGAGGACTCTGATGGGCCGAATTTGGGTCAGATGCCTGCCTCTAAACCATCTGGGGAAGTAGAGTCAGCTAAGGGAATGAATAAATATGGCTAAAATAGGGAAGAAAGAGCAGACACCCCTCAAAATGATGATGACACCGACAGATTATGAAGTAGACAGTCCTTTCCCCCTAAGTTTGTGTCCATTTAGACAATGGGAGACAGAAAATGACTTTGTTTTGTTGAGTCATAGAGTGTGGACAAGGAAAAAGCATAGTATTTGCACACTCCACTGAAACACTTGACAAAGTGAATGTGTCTCCCTCGAAGGAAGTTATTCCATCTTTTGGGCAATGTCTTTGAGCTTGACAAGTACCAGGGACTTTAATTGAAAATTACTTTGGGAATCTTGCCAGACATTACAAATTAAAAATATGAAAACCCTTCTCCGGGGTCAGGAGTGTAACAGGCCCCATGTCAAATGTCATTACCCCACGTGCATTCTAGGACTGTGCAGGTGGGAAGCTAAGTGTTGATTGCATATTTTAGCCCAAGAATAATTTCCTGAATGGCAATTTCTTCCTTTATTTGATGAAACTGAGGTTTTCAACAGCAGTAAAAGGCAATCTTTCCAGAGTGTATTTCCATGGGTTATGAAGATTGATTACGCAGCTTAATGAGAGATTCATTATTTGGTTATTTGGACCATGATTTATTAAAAAAAAAATAAGGTAAAAAGCTAATGATTTCCAGTTAGAAAGGCTTGTCCCCTGAACAGTGGTATTTAGCTCAGCATTGCTGCTAATTGATAGTGCGGGGGGTGTGTGTGGGGGGAGTGGGGGAGTTGGCGGGTTTTGGGGGAGGGTTGGTGGGGGAAGTGGGAGCCTGGAGACCAAGGCCTGCTTTAAGCTGAGCCATTGGCACTTTCTTGGATGGCAAAAGGCACCCCCTAATTGCTTTGGATCTCAGGACTGCATACCCCTCCTCACTGCCCCAAGCTTGAGGAGGTTGGAATGTTGATTGTGTAAGAGAATAACAGGTTGGGGGCAGGGAAAAGGCTTGGCCAGGGCAAAACTGAGGCCCAGAGAGGACACAGAGCCTAGAAAGGACCCAGGGAAAAGCAGAAGGCAGAGAGCTGTGAGGAGGAAAATGAGAGGAAGAACTAAGGAGGAGAGTGTACATGAGTCAGTGTGAAGCAGAGAGAGGGAGAGGTGAGGTCCTACAGAAGAGCTGAGACCTAGGCAGCAGAATGTGAGACGGAAGTGAAGACCAAGGTGAAAGAGTTACATATGAGCCTCAGCTCATGTGCAGGTGCGTGTGCGTGTGTGTGTGTGTGTGTGCAGGGCTCTCAGTGGGACTCAGGCTGCCTGTGCAGACCATGTGCAGCTACAGAGAGGGGCAGCCTCTCTAAGGCCACACGCACCCTTTAACAGACCTTTTCAGCCCCTGCAACTGTGAAGACTCTCCCTTTAGAAAAACAGACAAACCAATCAACCTGTTCACTGCTTTGAGGATGAAACAACAAACCAAGAAAAAAGGGTGGGGTGGGAGGATTGGGGAGGAGTATTGTTATATCAAGGAGGAAACTTGCAGCAAAAAGGTTCCAGACACAAGAAAAATGAATTGTTGCTACTCTTGCGTGCGACACCTGCCTCTGCAGCGGTGCCCATGCTGTCTGGCCCTATGAAGGGACAAAGCAGCACCAAGAAAGGGCCTGTTCCTGAGGTCTCCTTTGGAGGGAAGCTCAGAGTGCTGGGAATGAAGGGGTAGACAGGAAATCCTTTGTTTCTTCATAGAAAACAGCCCTAGATATCAGAAAATTGCCAGAGAAATCCCAGAGCAAGAGCTGAGACAGTGATAGCCATAGTTATGAATTGTTTAGCTGGGAAGTGGCTGGGACTTGACAGTTAGGAACTTAAACCTTCTAAGAACCATGCAGAGCAAGCTTTTGTGACTGTTCCATTGTATCTTACTTTATTTGAAGCAGGTGCTGTCCTCTCTCTTCTACCTTGGAGGAAACCAAGCCTCACTAGAGCTGGGTGTCTTGTCCAAGGCCTTGAGTCTGGGATGTGATGAGTCAGGGTGGCTCTAAAGCTCCAACTCTTTTCTTCACACCTTGCTACCCTCCAGCCTGTGCAAGGGCCAATTAGGGTCAGTGACCAAACAGGTTCCTGTGCATTTGGACACATGTATATGGGACTGGAGAACCGTTCACCTTCGTTCACTTTAAGGCCACATATGAGGCAGAGCAGGTGTCCCACAGCAAATGAAGAGGAGGTGCTTCAGGTAGCAGGAGCATGGAAATGCCTTCTAAACAGGGTCTCTGGAATTTGGAAACCCATCTTGGCTGGCCGCCCTGTCTCACGGGAGGGTTCCTCTGACCCTGCCCCAGATCGAAGCATCAGGGTACTATTGAAGGGAGGGATGGCTTTCTTTCCAGGCTCTAGGGGAGCAAATAACTCCATCACTGTGATCAGGGAGCGGGGAACAATGGCACATGCAATGGAGCCCCTCCAAGGACAACCCCCACCATTAGAACTTCAAAGGAACCCAAACTAGGAGAAGCAGAGTCATAGGGGATAGTACATCCTTTCTTACTGCTTTGAGATGATCCCAACCGAGTTTCCACAAAGTCATGCCTTGAATTCCTTTAGCATTCTTACATTTCCTTATTGTGTCTTGGGAAAAATCCTAGACTCTCAACACCCAGGAATCTCATTTTTAAAGTTAAAATTAGGAGGTTCAGTCAAATGGTTCTTGAAAAATAATCCATTTTCTTAAAAGTATTGCTCTGTAGTCACAAATTTCATAATTTGCTGTTTGCCATGTCTCTTAAGGTTTGCACAACATAATTTCTTTTTAAGTCCATATGGGATGGGAAGATTGCTTTTTCACACTTGATACATGTTACAGTTTACTGTGGAGGAAAGGAAGATTTGGTGAGGTTTTCTTTGGCACTGAGAAATGTAGAGCTGCCTCTTCCGGTGCATTTTCAAGTAGCAAAGGCAATACTTGGCATGGAGTACTCAGAAGAGACTGAGCAGTGGTAATAAGACTTTGCTGTACATTCACAGTTCAGTTGGGTTTTATTCATTAAACTATAACTGAGAAACTTAAATTTCAACATAGAATCAGAGGATGATGTCAGCAACATGGTAGACTACCATTACTCCCACGCCCCCAACAAAAGTACCACTGGAAAGTATTCAAAGAGCAGAATACTGCCCTAAATTAACTAGAACCTAGGGGGAAGCAGAGAATGCCTTTCAGCCCACAGAATCAAGAGAAGCCTAGACTGAAAGCTAGAAGAGAGGGTCTTGAAAGTTACCACTATAAAGAGATGATCAAGGGTTGAGGTGACAGCCACACTACCCTGATTTGAATGATTATATGATGTCCACGTGTATTGAAATTTCACACTGCAGACTGAAAACACATAAAACCATGTCTCAGTTATAAACCAAAGGTTAAAAATTCAAAAATAAAGGAGAGAATTAGGGCAAGCCAAGCACAGAGGAAAGACGGCGTGAAGACATGAGAAGACAGCTATCTACAGGCCAAGGAGAGAGGTTCTCAGAAGAACACAACCAGCCATCACCATGGTCTTGGACTTTCAACCTCTAGAACAGTAAGAAAATAAATTGCAGTTGTATAAGCCACAAACACGCATACACTATGATCCCCCCACCTCGCCCAAACACACATAATCAGAAAAAAAAAAAAGACATAGAACACATTGGCCATGGTATCCAAAACAGGTGTATCTGTTCTGTGTGACTTTTTTTTTCTTTTTAAGTTGGATGAGTATGAATTGCTAAAGGCTAAGACTGTGTCTTTTTGGTCTATTGCTGTATTCCGAAGCTCTACCACTGGGTTTTCCTTGTGTGGTGGGACTGCCTATGCCCTGCGCCAAGCTGCCTGCTGTTGTGGGTGAGGGTGCTGAAATGCAGCCTATCCGGAGCTTGTCAAGCCAAGAGACCTGGGGCTGCCTTCTCCTTCCTAACTCACACAGTCTGGCTAAGTGGAAGCTCTGTGTAACATAGCACAACGTCTGATATATCAGTTATTATTTTTTAAAATTAACTGGCTAGGCCGGGTGCGGTGGCTCATGCCTGTAATCTAGCCCTTTGGGAGGCCAAGTCAGGTGGATCACCTGAGGTCAGGAGTTTGAGATCAGCCTGGCCAACATGATGAAACCCAGTCTCTACTAAAAATACAAAGATTAGCCTGGTGTGGTGACGCAAGACTGTAATCCCAGCTACGAGGGAGGCTGAGGCAGGAGAATTGCTTGGACTCAAGAGGTGGAGATTGCAGTAAGCTGAGACCACACACTATTGCACTCCAGCCTGGGCACTAAGAGTGAAACTCTGTCTCAAACAAACAGACAAAAACCTATTTGATCTTGTGCAAACCATAAAAACGGTCAGTTTCTTTATCAGTTGAGTTTGTAGTATTTACAAATGCTTAATTTACAGGACAACTGGAAAGTTAAGATTAAAAATAGAATATGCTTTGCAAAGTCCTATATGACTAAGATATTATTCTTTTAGTGTTGCAAAACCTGCAGAACTTCTACCTTATAACTCCCAAGTCAATCGTCCATACCATCTCCAAATTTGTAGCTCCATTTTTATATGCCCCAAGTTTTGGTTCTCAATAAAAAAAAAGGTACCATTCCCAATGAACCCTTCAGTCTCATTAACCAAACCCATAGAACATTGGTCATTATTTTCTTTCCTATGTGGAAATCGGAAGAATAGCCTCTCTGAAATAATTGCTGTTTTGCAATATTAGAAATATTTTAATGGTGACAGCTTGGAAATGCTTTAACTTTTAAATACGTAAACGAAATAATAAATAAACCCTTGTGATGAATGTTTCCAGAAGGGACGTTTAACTTTATCCTTACAGCTGTTCATGATATAATATCAGAATGAAAAACATGCGCAAGAAAAACAGCAAGCCCATGCTGACTTCATGTCGCTTTTTTGCAAATAGCTCTAATGTGAAGACATCCTCAGTAAGACTGAACCAACGATATTTCATCTGATCATTATTTAACCAAACCACAACAATACTCATGAGGCCTCTTCAGTTTCACTGACAGCATCTGTCATTTCAGTTACTGCAAATGTGATCTCTTGCGATGATGCTAGCTGGGTCTCTGTGGCCTGAAAGGAAAATGAATTTCTTTTTTAATAAAAATTTTCGTGTTTTATTTTGGAGGGAGGACATAATAGTAGCTTAGAAAGAGAGGTTTGTTGGGTTTGTTTGGAGGGCTTAGAAAATAAAATCAAAACAAGAATGTGCACAAATGCATGTGTTACTGATTTAACTCTTTTCCCTGAACTTCTAAATTGTTAGAATTCCTGTTTACATCAAAGGTAGTTTTAAAGAACAGAAGGTACAACTATAATTTAAAAAATCCCTAATCTTAGTAGTCAATAATTTATTAGCAGAATTCCCCAGCAACTTATAATTTTATGAGAATAATAATAACTACCGTATGTGGCAGGCTTGCTCTGTGCCAGACCCTGCATTAGATGGCCTTAAATGCCTTATCTGCCTTAACTTCGTGACAGTCCCCGGAGGTAGGTACTATTTCTCTCATTTGGAAACTGGCACAGATTGATTGCTGAGAGGGCTCCAGCCCAGTGTCGCATGACCCAAAATATTGTGGTTGTCCACCCTGGAAGTTCACACGCCACCTCATGGCTGTTCAAGGAATTGGTGAGGAGGCAGTATTGGCAGATTTGGTGAGGGTCTGGAGCTGTCGAGAGTTTTAGGTGGTGAATATGAATTCCACTTCTTAGCTCCCTCTGCCCCGCTGCTTTTTTTTTTTTTTTTGAAATGGGTCCTTGTGTGTGATGGGGTGGGGTGGGGACGGGAGTGCCCTCCTGAAGACCTGGCAGTTGAGTCTCATCTTTCCAGGTTCATCAAAATGACATCCCTCCTGGATGGCACATCCTCCCCAGAGAGCCTGCCCATTCCCTGGCTCCGATGGGCTAGCAAATCCCTGATAAACCAGGAATACCTCAAGTAGTGTCAATGAAGGGCAGTGGGGCTTTGATGCTGGACAAATGCCCCATGATGGATGGGCACTGGCTGACACAGTTTCCCACTATGGCTCAGAAGTGTGATGGAGAAAGGAGGACTGAGGTGCCAGCTCCAGGCAGGCCAGGCACTCCGGATGTCAGTGCCTGCCTGGCTGCTGCTGATACGCATGCCCTCTGACACACCTTTTGTCATGTGGAACCCCGGGGACCTTTCTTCATGTCCAGACAGGATAACTCATCTTAGTGGGGTTGGCAGGAACTGACTGTATGCACCACCACCTGAGCTGCACTTCTTGTGTCTCTAAGAGAAAATGCTCCCATGTTATCCTAGTACATGGTAGAACTCAAAGGTGAGGCGGAGTGTGAGTTAGGAGGGATCTGAAATGAAAGCAGTTGTGTTGAAAAGCCCATGAAATATAGCGCATAAGGGTAGCCGACTTCTGCAGGCTATAATTAATGCTGTTTCCTGCTTCGAGAATGTATCCCAACCTTTCCGTTAGTCGAAAGCCTCAATTTGAATAGGAAAATACCTAAATTCTGGGTCCTCTAACTTCTTTCTCAAACCTGCAGTTTGAGACTCAGACACCATGCGTTCTAGGAAGCCTGCCTTGATGCCCCCAATTTTACATTAATTCATCCACAATGAGCTTCCGCAGTAACCTAATCTTACCCTGAGATGTCTGTATCAGAACTGTCTGTTCTCTACTTCCTTACTTGAGGGCAAGTGCCAGGTCTTGTTTACATTTTTGCTCTCCATCACTACAACACAAAAGAGAATGTGATGAAGGTTGTAACAGAGAACCAGGAAAACTACTCTAGGAGCTCTGAGAAGGGTAGTTCATGTAAATACACACACACACACACACACACACACACACAAACACATAATATATATATAATATATATGTATACACACATGGCCTTCATCAAGGAAGAGATTGCTCTTAGGATGATCTCAGACTCAAGATGCCATAAAATTTGTATTGATGATTGCTTTTCTTTCCATCAGTTATAATTTCTACTCTTAAAGCTCATTGATTGTTATTCTCATAGCATTAGTCTTCACCATCTGGCTTGAGTGGGGTGTTTTTTTGTTTTTGTTTTTTTGTTTTTGACCAAAAAAAAAAGTATGTTACACCATTTTGAGCAGATGCGTTGAATAACCACACTCAACATACCTGACAGTCATAGCATCTGACTTGGTTTGAAGCGCAGTGATATCATTTGCTTGGAGCCTCACTATGGTCTTGTTGGGTCAAATGGCTCTGGTTAACTGCTGTTAAGAACAAGCTGGGGTTCATGCAAGTTTAGATCACCAGGCAGGATTCAGCCCACAAAGCAGAAGGTGGATCTCCTAGGACCCAGTCAGGGTTCCTTTCATTTTGGTAACAGCAGGTCCCCTTTGGCCCAGAATTGACTCAAATTTGTTACCACGGGGTGTGGATGGCTACACCAAAGAGGACAAGTAGAAGCTAGGGGTTCAGGGGGTTGGGCCAAAGAGTCCTTGAAAGATGAAGGTTGAAGGACCAGGACAGGAGACCACCAAGACTGAGAAGAAGAGTCCTGGGCTGGCTGTGTGACTCCAGCAGGCCATGCAACTGCTCCAGCCCTCCAAAAACCTGAGGACTGTTGGTCTCTGCAGGGCCTTCTAGCTTGTATATTTCACAAGTCTAATTCTATAAACTCGCCATTCTTGAACATAATGAAAAGAATGAACCAAAACTTGGAGTTTCATAATCTAGCTCTTTTGCTGTCACTCTACTTGTGTGACAAAGCATACCCCCTGGAGGGCAGGGTCTATTTTTTCTTGGTATTTATGTGTCTATACTGAAGGAGATATGCTGGTGCATAGTTAAGAAAATGCACACAAATACATAAAAGAAACCATCTATAACATTAGGAAACTACTATTCTTACATTTCCACATTTTTCCCTATGCCCATATACACATGTGAGTAAATACTGGTATTTTATGAAAAAAAACTTACATGATTTTGAAGGCTGCTACTTTTACTGAAATG
The DNA here is from genome assembly GCA_004027715.1 of Plecturocebus donacophilus. Lineage (NCBI taxonomy): Eukaryota > Metazoa > Chordata > Mammalia > Primates > Pitheciidae > Plecturocebus > Plecturocebus donacophilus. Next base: position 146,137 of record PVKP010001184.1, read on the forward strand.
TATGGCATATATCTTCATTTTAATGAATGCAGGTCTAGCACACATCTTAATGTCTGCATAGGCGTATGATTGATTTATCCAGTGCCTAGCATCTAAATGTGGAGCAATATTCTGCTATAATAACACTGTGGTAAGTATTCTCATGAACTCATCTGAAGGCCCCAGCTTCTGAAAGCGGGGTCAGGAAATAGAAGCTGGGAGCTATGGCATTCTGGTGCTCTCAGATGCTATCTGTGATCCTCAGGAAAGCAGTCAGTTCTGAGACCAAACTACAAGTTTGAGTCAGCATTGGAGAGGAGCTGGTTAGTGCTGGAACTGGCCTCATCTCCATGGATCCTTAGGAGTGGGAATGACCTAAAGCTTCAGGACATAATTCCCAGAGCTGGGCATCTCCAGTAGGCTAAACCTGCAGCATCTTCCAAAGAATAGACATTTTACCCAAAGAAAAAATACCTAGTTGTATTTTGAAAATCCCTTACACGTTAGACAATTGTCTGTTCATGTGTGGCGCCCACTAGAGCCTGCTGCTTGTGCTGCAGCCAATGAGTGTGAGGGGAGGTGAGAAGGAAACACCAAGAGGTGCAGCTTTGGAGGCTGGGGCTCCCAGGGGAAGCTGCTGTTGGTGGGTGGTGTCAGACAGACTAAGGAAAGGAAACTAGCATTTGTGGAAGGTCCCAGAAGTTTCATGTCCCTTCTCACATTGAATTCTCAGAGCGGCTCTTGGAATCATTCTCGTCTTCACAGATGAAGAAATCGAAGTGAGCAGAATCTGGTCACTTTTCTAAGGCTGGCTCACAGTGGCAGAGCCGAGATTTATTTGGACCTTTGTCTTTCTGGCACGTTCTATTAAATCAGGCTGAGAAGTTTGAGAATTCCCCACAATTCCATTAAAGTGAAAATCATCAATTTTAAGAGTGAGTTATTAATGACGTGTAAGAAAGCTGAAGATAATGACAATGTTAGGCACCAGCTTACATTCCATCCATTCCCTGTAGTTAGACCCTTACTTTTTTTACTTTTTTTTTTTTTTTTTTCCAGACAGTCTCACTCCATTGCTCAGGCTGGAGTACAGTGGCATGATCTCGGCTCACTGCAACCTCCACCTCCTGGGTTCGAGTAATTCTCCTGCCTTAGCTTCCTGAGTAGCTGGGATTACAGGCGCATGCCACCGGTGCCTGGTTAATTTTTTTATTTTTAGTAGAGACAGGGTTTTACCATGTTGGTTAGGCTGGTTTTGAACTGCTGACCTCAGGTGATCTACCTGCCTCAGGCTCCCAAAGTGCTGAGATGATAGGCATAAGCCACCATGTCTGGCCTAGATCCTTACTTCTAAGTTGCCATTTGGACTTTTAACCCTGATTCTTACCATGTGTCTTGAGAGTGTGGTCAATGAACGTTTTACAGGCTGAGATCTGGCTTCCATGGGGCTCTTACCCTCTTCTCTGTGCTCAGAGACTTTACAACAAGAGCTTAGAAGTAAGATCTCCTCTGGGCTGAGACTAGGGAAGGAGTGTGAGAGAACAGAATAGCTAGAACGTCCCTTAAGTTGACACTAGGGCTTTTCCAGCTGTGGCTAAAGATCACACTCCAGCCAGCCCCAGTGGTCACAAAGTCTCTGCTGTGCCCATTCAATTTCTTTTTGTTACCCTAGTCTAGAGATTGGCAAACCAGTTTTTGTAGTGGGTCAGACAGTAATTAGTTTAAGCTTTCTGGGCCATACGTCTGTCACGATTACTCAGCTCTGCCACTGAAGCAAGAAAGCAGCCATAAACAGTATATAAATGAGCATGGCTCTGTTCTAGTAAAACGATTTGACCAGGCAGGATGCTTAATGCCTATAATCCTAGCACCTTGAGGGAGGCTGAGGCAGGTGGATTGCCTGAGCTCAGTAGTTCAAGATTAACCTGGGCAACGTGGCTAAACCCTATCTCTACTAAAAATGCAGAGAATTAGTAGGTTGTGGTGGTGTACACCTGTAATCTCAGCTAATCAGGAGGCTAAGACATGAGAATAACCTGAACCTGGGAGGCAGAAGTTGCAATGAGCTGAGATTGTGCCATTGCACGCCAGCCTGGGCATCAGAATGAGATTCTGTCTCAAAAAAAAAAACCAAAAACAAAAAAACCCCACAACTTTTTAGCTGTGGGCTGTGATATGCCAGTCCCTGCCTTAGCCCAGTAGGTTTAACAAAACCCCCAAACCTTCCTTTTCTTTCTCAAGGTAAAGCTACAGAATACATACTATCTTAAGTTGATTAGTCTCTGGGGACAAAGGGTATACACGTGGAAGGCCATTAACATTTCCCTGTTCCTGTCAGTGAATTAAAGCTGCGTTCTACCAAATTGCCCTGTGACCGAACACAGAGCCAGCATTTTTACAGTATCTTTTCTGTGGAAGCTGTTCACATTTGGTGGTTACAAGTGTCCTGAAGAACTCTCTTACCTAAAAGAAAAGAAGCCTATCACCTGCTCCTGGCACAGTGGTCTGCGTTTGGCGCTGGCTGACCCCATCTGGAGGGAAACGTGTCAGTTCCAATATCCCATTTTGTTTCCCCAGTTGTTTCTGATGACACAGAACAGTAAAGCCCTGAGTCACATTCTCCAAGAGTGTCTACTTCCTAGAAGAGTAGAGGATACTTGGGACAAAGACACAGGAAGCTTGGGTTTTCCCCTGCTGTGTCTCTGGCTCCTTTACTTGGAGCAGACTGCTTCCCTGTTGTGGGCTCAGTTTTCTGTCAGAAGTCGTCTTTACCATGTGTAAAAGAATGAAGTTGTATTCTTACCTTTCAACATATACAAAAATTAATTCAAAATGGATCAGAGATCTAAACACAAGAGCCAAAACTATGAAACTGTTAGAAGAAAACATAGGGGATAATCTTCATGACATTGGGCATGACTCTAAAGGCATAGGTAATAAAAGAAAACATAGATACATTGAACTTCATAAAAATAAAATCTCTGCACATCTAATGACACAATAGAGTGAAAAGGCAACCAGTGGAATACAAAGAACTATTTGCAAGCCATATGTTTAGAAAAAGGTTATATCCAGAATAAAGAACTGTAATCCCTTAAGAAACACACCAAAAAAACTAAGAAAAAAATGGGCAATAAAGTTGAATATAAATTTCTTCAAAGAGGATATGTAAATGTCCAGTAAGCACATGAAAAAAATGTGTAATACAGCACTAATAATTATTAGGGAAATGCAACTGAAAATCACATAGGTATCACCACATACCCATTATGGCTACTATCAAAACCAGAAAATAGCAAGTATTGGCAAGGATGTGGAGAAATTGGAACTTTGTGTTGGTGGAAAGGTAAAGTACAGTTGCTGTGTAAACCAGTGTGATGGTTCTTGCAAAAATTAAAAACAGAATTATCATATAATCCAGAAATTCACTTTCTGGGCATGTACTCCAAGAAATTAAAAGCAGGGTGTTTTCATAGAGATATCTCTATAACCTTGTTCATAGCATTATTCACAATAGACAAATGGTAAATGCAACTCGTGTTCATAGTCAAATGAATGGATAAACAAAATGTGGTATATATACATACAATGGAATATTTAGTCTTAAAAAGTTGACACATATTAAAATATAAATGGACCTGAGGGTATTACGCTAAGTGAAATAAGCCAGTCATATACAGACAAATACTGTTTGGCTGGGTGCAGTGGCTCACGCCTGTAATTCCAGCACTTTGGGAGGCCAAGGGGGGTGGATCATGAGGTCAGGAGATCAAGACCATCCTGGCCAACATGGTGAAACCCCATCTCTTAAAAAAAAAAAAAAAAAAAAAAGACAAATACTGTTATGATTCTACTTACATGAGGTTTCTAGAGTAGTAAAATTCACAGACAGAAAGTGGAATGGTGGCTGCCAAGGGATGTGGAGAAGGAGAAGGGAGAGTTGGTATTTAATGGGTTTTAGAATTTCAGTTTTGTAAACTGAAGAGTTCTGGAGATGGATGGTGGTGATGGTTGTATAGACAATGTGAATGTACTTAATGCATTGAACTGTGCACTTAAACATTTTACATGGTAAATTTTATGTTAATCTTAACATGATTAAAAATGGAAAAAAGCTTTAAAAAAGTCATCTTTAGATGACTGCTAAAGTCCCTTCTGCTCTAAAGTTTGATGTTTCCACTGTGCATTTGGGAAGGGGGTTTGCAGGATACAGGTGCCCATATGAAACAGAGGACTGGCCCTTCCGTTCCTGACCCTACTGCCTTCCATCTTCCAGCTTTTCACGGGAAGGACAGTTCGTGTTCAAATGCTTGGTCTCATGGGAGACTTGTGTTACTGTGCCTATGTGACAGATGAATAAACTGAGGCTTGGGTTTCAATGCCTTTTCTGGGGCATTGAGTTAATACATGGACACACAGGGCTTAGTCAGGCCTCCCCTGTTACTCGATTACTCCTTGGAAACCTTAAGGAGGGCTTTCTAAGATGTGACTGACCCCATGCTCAGCAGCGCACCTACAAGGGCTACTTAGAGAAGCAATAATACGTCGTTTTTGAGAGAGGAGGAAAATGTGGATCCTAGGGTAGGCAGGATCACACAATGAGGAAGTGAAGTTGGGCTATAGTGGAGGACTGTGAGTTAGTCTCCACCTCTCACCGCCTCCAGAAACAGGAGCCCTGGGGTTAAAATGCTCCATGCACTGGTGCTAAAAGGCTGAGCAGGAGACCCAAATCAACCGAATTTCTCTGTGGATGGACAAGACGACTGACTTGATCCAACATGCTGTCTTAGTCAGAAAACATGCACTGAGCTGCTAAAAAGTGCTGGGCACTGAGAAGCAGGAAACAGATGGGGCAGGTGGCTCTGCCGTGGTGCTGGCATCTCCCTGAGAAGACAGACAAATGCACGCACATGGTGTCTTCAGGTTAAGTCCAGCAAGGGACACAAATCGGGTGATCTGACAGGGAGTAACTGGGGAGAAGGAATTGGTCTTTGGGGACAGGATGTTTTAGTTGTGACCTGAAGGGAGAGGAAGAGACCACAGATGGCAAGCAAGGGGCAAAACACACCGGGCAGGGGCAGCAGGCACAGGTGTCCTCCAACTGGGCAGAGTTTGGGGAAAGGGAGGAGGCCAGTGTGGGCAGGCAAAGTGAGGGACAGGTATACAGAGAGGGCAGTGTGGCCAGGTTCGAGGGAGCCTGGAAGGTCGTGGTTCAGAGTTTGGGTTTTATTCTGGGAACCCTGAGAATTTTTAAAGAGTTTTAAGCCTCTGTGTGGGAAAGGAGTTTCTACCACTGAAACTCCCACAACTTAAACCTCACAGAGGGAAACAGGGAAGTTCCTCATAGCTGCTCAGCCCACTGATGCAGCCTGGCCTAGTGCATCCACAAAATACTCCTATTACCCATATGGAAAACATCTAGTCAACATATTGAGGAGTTATGGGATGCATGCATTTTTCAGTGTTTCTTTTAGGGACCATAAACCTTCAGTTTTATAAGGAATGAATATTGATGTTGAACCATAAACAGAGCGGGGCCAGTTTGATTAGAAAAGTAGCAAGTTCGTGCCAAATAGGTAATTTCTTTTCTTTTCTTTGTTTCTCTATTTCCCTCTTTCTTCCCTCTCTTTCTTTCTCTCTCTCTTCTCTCTCTCCCCACCAACCTTCCCTCCTTCATTCTATCTCTCTCTGCGAGTGTACTTAAATCTAATATCTGGGACAAAGGAGCTGTTCTTCCTTGGATGACAGCAGCTTTCACATGTCCTTTAGAGCTCATGTCCTGAAATCTGGAGACAGATTCTGCTTTGGCAGTGGCCTTGACCTCTGGGAAGGCACTTCACAATGAATGGAACACTGCCCATTGTGGACGCGTTGCAGAATGCCTTGGATGGGAAAAGACTGCAAAAATCACCAACAAGTAATCACCACCCCTTCCCCCACCTCCCCAGCAAGGCCAACAACAGGAAGGCAAGAAGGCTTATGGTGCCAGAACATGGGGAGAGAAAAGATCTTGAAAAATAACTTCTGGAAGAAATGAAAGCCAAAAATCTCAAACATCCCATCCAACAGGAAATTATAATCAGCTTTAAGAAATTCCAGGGAAAGTACCCTGGGACAGTTGAAAATTTGGCACAAGGATATCAGTTGGGCTGAGGAGGAGCTGAGGATGGATTTACAAGTTCCCCAAACATCTGGGGGTGTGCTCAGTGTCCTGACAGTCTCCAAGTATGCTAGGAGGGCAGAGATATCAGTGGTATGCAAGAGGGGTCCACAGAAGGTGGTACGATGAGCTGTCATTTCTGCTACATGACTTCCTGCCGGCAGTAGATATTTACAGGGCACATTCTAGCTGTTCGGCACCCTTCTTGACACTGGGGATACTTAGTGAACAAGACAGCCTGAGTCCCTGCCCTCTCTTTAGGAATGCTTTGCTTCCCAATCGGAGAATTTAGTAAGTCTGTTTATCAGAGTGACATGACCTTCCCTAGCTAAGGGTCAAGAAAGTGACCCAAGCTAGATCATCTGATGCACTTGCCATGAAATTTCAATCAGGATTCTATCAAAGCTGCCTTTTCAGTCTTCCCCTAAATTGTGTGAGCTGCTGTGTAGCCATGTGATAAATGCCAGTTCTGTTGGAGATAGCCGGTGTTGGTGTTTGCTGCTTGCAATCAGCGATCCTTGACTATTACAAGGTGACCAGGAGGAAGGAGTTGGACACAAATGATTCTTTGCAGCTGAGATCAAAACTCAGAATTGCCAAGTATAAAATACTTGTTTTTCTACTTATATTCTCTTGGCTAATTTATTAACATAGCCCTTTCCTGGTCTCTTTGCTGTCAATTTCTTCCAGTGCCTCTGGTAACTGGAAGCTGGCAACGGGAGCTTGAGCTTTAGGAAGCCATAGGTGGAGTCCGTAGAGAGGTATTTTTTTTACCATAAACGTCATGGTACTTGCTAGCCATAAAAGCCAAGCAAAATGGTAATTGTAAAACGTTTCCATATTTCTGAAGAACCATCAGAATCTTTGGGCTGGTAGTCAAGGCCTCCCATAATTGGGTCCCAGACTGCCTCTGTAGCTTGTCTCAATATCCTTACACATCCAGGGTTGAGGCTTGTGGGCCACTTGTCATTCCCTAGCACTCAACAAAGTGGCTTGTCTCCGTGCCTTTGCACAGCCCTTCCCTCAGCCTGGGATGTGTTTCCCTGTTCCCGAGTTCTTTGAAAATCCTGCTGTATCCTGAAAAACTCAGTTGTACTGTTCTCTCTGATAGTAAGCCACTCCTAAATGCCTAGAGGGAATAATCGCGTGTCCCTCTGTCTTCTCACAACCCCTAGCTTGTGCTGCTGCTGTTTCTCCCCTTTGACCCTGCCTGAATTGTATCCATGTTCATGTGCCTCTAGAATTGACACCATCAAGGCAGGGTTTGTGTCTCTGGTCTCCCAAAGCTTAGTACAGTGCCAGGCTGAATAGACAGTATGGGATTTTGAATTAATTTACAGTAATTGCTAATTATAGGCCTTTAAGAATTATTATTGGTTGAAATTGAACTGAAGATGAGAATCAGGCTTTGGCTGCTCACTGAACATCAGTTGTCCCTCCTGCAGTCTCATCCCTGGCGCTGACTGGGGCTATCCTGTCCCCTCCCTCTGGCTTTTGTCATTCAATGGCCACTGCCTCCCCGCCTAGCCAGACTGTAACCACCTAGTTCACCATGGGGTACCTAGTCCCTGGCATGATGGTTGGCTCATGCCAGGGGTTAAGTTCTAAGTAAATGGATGAATAAATAAATGAGCTTCATGCTTGTTAACTCTGGGATGGATCCTGCCTCAAGCCCACCCCTAATATTAGTGAGAACTGCGAATAAGAGGAAAAAAATCCCACATACCATGTGCCTGAATATTGAAAAGTTACAAAGCAAGCTAAAAAACCATTCTATGCTCATGCCTGCAAGCACAGCACTTTGAGAGGCCAAGGCAGGCGGATCACCTGAGGTTAGAAGTTTGAGATCAGCCTGGGCAACATGGTGAAACCCGTCGCTACTAAAAATAAAAAAATTATCTGGGTGTGTTGGTGCATGTCTGTAATCCCAGCTACTCCAGAGGCTGAGGCAGGAGAATCGCTTGAACCCGGGAGGTGGAGGCTGCAGTGAGTAGAGATTGCGTCGCTACGTTCCAGCCTGGGCGACAGAATGAGACTCTCTCAAAAACAGAAAAACCAAAACTGTTTGATGAAGAATTTTTATCCTCTTACCCTGAGAAGGATGCCTTCATAACTTGGATTTCTTCACCCTGCACTGGCACCATGTGGCCTAGCAAAGGCTGACTCTATACCCCGGGACCCTGGTTGGCTTACTCCTCTTCCTCCCCTGGCAGTGCCTTACACCTTATCAGGCCTCACACACCAAGGTGTGGCCATGCTACCTCAAAATTGCTGCCCACGGTCATCCCTTGGCTACCTCTTGGACCTAGGGGTGTCACATGGTTGGTACAGCATGGCCTGGGGAGGATAGACCCAGGATGAGGCCCACACAGGATGGGAAGCAGGCTCAGGAACACTTGGGAAGGGATTTCTGGGACCCTTTGTGCCATAGCATAGTCCAGAAAGGGAGAAGTGGGCTCCAAGTGTGTAGGTCCCTCCAGCCTGCACACTTCTCACTTCGTGGGAGGAAGAACGGCTAGAGGAAAGCCAGAGAGGATCCATGGAAGGGACCCTTTATGCCAGATGTAAGGAAGGGACTGCTCTGACTTTGTTCATTTTTAAACAATGTTTATTTTAATATGTTTAGGAATATAAGTGGTTTTTGGTTACATGGCTGAACTACATAGTGGTGAACTCTAGGCTTTTACTGTGCCTATCATCCATATAATATACATTGTGTCCAATAGGTGATTTTTTTTTTTTTTTCCTCAG